>JAAGAY010002417.1:20033-53379 GCA_011801015.1 Ardeotis arabs
AAGTCCGTGCAGGTACGGCAGGGTGCGAACTCCCCGCAGGCAGCTCACACACCAGAACCGCCCACGGTGCACCCACAGAAAGCATCTCTGTGGTAAAGGTAGGATTTTTTTTATATATATATTTTTTTAAGGAGAAGAAAGAAAAAAAAAAGTGGAGCTTCCACAGCTGCCAGGATGTTTTAAGGCCACACCTTAGTCAAGCATCAGAAAAAGGTGTTTGGACGTTCATGTATTTTGTTGAGAGATTGTTCCTGTGCTTTGAATCCACTGTTGCAGAATGGCAGCTTACGACCAGAGCAGTGACATTATTCCCCTTCCCAAAAAACGGCACGGCACACCCTGCAGCGCAGGCCTCTGGGCAGCCGTGCTACCCCACAGGCTGTCGGCCCGCGGGAGGCCGCACGGCCGCCTCGTCCTCCGAGCACGCGGCGCAGCCTAATGCCACCTGCCGCTGGCTTAACGCTTCCAGGATTATTTCTGCATTCATTTCCCAGAAAGCAAAGTCGCATTTTGAGTTTTCGCATCTGCAGTATCCCCGAGTCATCCGTGTTTTGCACACCTTCCCCCACACCGGCAGGGTACGGTCAAATGCATCGCCCAGAAATGCGGGTTTCTCGATAGATATTGTTAACTTTTTTTTTTTAGTCCAATTTAATTGCTATTAAAAATCAACACAAGTGAGCAGTGGGGGAGGCTGCAGTGCAGTCTCCTGTCTCCGTATGGGAGCACCAGCGCTGCCACCCCGGGCACAACACTGAGTTTTGCAGTAAAAGAAAAAAAAAATCTTACACAGAACTGTCCCTACATAGGATTTATATAGAAACAGAACCAGAAGGCAAACAAAAACTCAATCAATCTTTTTATAAGCAAACATTCTTGATTTCTGAAGAGTTTGGGACAAGCAAAGCATGCCGGAAACGCCTCTTCAGCTCACGGAACCTCCCACCCTCGCTCGTTGCCCACCACCTGCGCCACCGGCCAGCCTGGGAGGCCGACATGTGAACGGACGGACAAACCGACGCGCACAGCGGGCTTTGGTCGCCTCTCAGCTGGGAGGAGGAGGAGGAGGAGGTCCCCGTCCCTGCCTGTGGCGGGGCCCACGGCTGCATCGCCTGGCCTGGCTGCCGTGACCTGTGTGCGAAACAAGGCCCTGTCACAAGCCGCCATTGGAATTATTTTAGGACCTTTTTTAGGAAATTCCAGAGTTTGAAGCATACCGTAGGTCAGCAGCATTCAGCTGCTGGCATTGGAGAGTCTATTTGTATTAAAAAATAATTAGGAAGTGGCCAAAACTCTTTCAAAGCACTGCCTGGGACTTCTCCACCTGTTAGCCCTTGCGTGGACTCCCTGACCGGATTTGTGAACTTCAGGGAGCTGCTCCCACAGAGGCTTCACCATCAGGAACAGAGGTTGTTACTGCAAAACTCCGAACGCGCAACCACAGTAACAGCGAATAATCACGACGGGGGGAAAACATGAATTGGGTGAAATCTATATGGTATTAATTGGGGAAAAAACTAGTGATTCAACTAAACACTGAAATCTAATGGGTGGTGAACCTCTGAGGGTGAAAACCCTTAACTTTTAAATACATTGGAGACTTAAATACAAACAGCTCTGGAGAATCCACAGACAAAAACTTAAAGATGGAAAAAGATCCAGTGCTTGCAAAACACCCTTTGAGGGCCACTTTTTTTTTTTAATTATCATCCTCTTAACACTAAGATAACATTTTTACATTACCATTACCATAACAAAGCAATTAAGTATTATTAATAGTAAATTAACCAAATTGTAGAAGCTGCTATACCTATTGCTAATAACTTTGTATGAGGACGTGGCGGCTGTTTGCAGGCAGGCTAGCCCTTCTGATGAAAGCCCAAGGTTTCGATTGTTGTTCTTCCTTTCAAACCTTCTCACCTTTGATATTTTCTCTTCGTCTCGTTAGCATGACTAAAGCCAAGCTGGAGGCATTCCTGGCTCACCAGAGTATTCATGTTCTGCCAAACGGCTGCATACGGTTTTCTGATGTCAGGCAATGGACGATGGGTCTGTTCTGTCCAGGGTCCATCCCCAGATGGCTGAGGCAGATACACCAGAGTGTTTACCAGATCACCCTTGGTTGGCCCTTGAGCAGCAAACGAAGGGCAGAAGCTTTTTGCACCAGCAGAGACCTGACCTGGTTTGTACATGAACCGAGGACCCTTCCAGCTCACGGAACTGTATGATCGCGTGTGTTCCTGAGATGGCTGGAATTGAGCCATCTATTTATCAATTTAAATATAGGGAATCTGTGATTGGCATGATAATAAATGGGTATATCACCAGAAATGCAACAGTTCTTGGAAACAAAGCAGTACTGGTTGCCAAAGATTTTTCATAAGTAACTGCAGAGTCTGAAGAACTCTTGCCAGACTCAGACACAGGTCTCATTAATTCATTCCACAGAGGAGAATCCCTATTTCAAATCTTTGGAAAAATGCATCCACCAAATAGTATATTTTATGACTAATATACCGCACTAAAAGATAATTACAGCCAATGCTCTGATTGCTAATGGATATAATCCCTCAAACTGGGAGGTTTTTTCTTGTTGCTATCCAACTAGTTAAACTCGTGCTGAAGGACAATATGAAAAGATGAGTAGCAAGAAGGAAAAAAAAAAAAGAAGACTGGCCCTAGCAGTGACCACATTCTTAAAAATATGGCCACAAAACCTGCAGGGCCAGCAGACACTGCTAACCGAGCGCGCCTGGCCTCAGGGGTGCAGGATGCAGACGCACCAGAACTGATGAACAAGCTTTTGAAGGCGATACTACCTATCTCCAGAATTCATTTTGTTCCTTCTCCATTTACACAGTTTTGTAACTCTCTAAATAAGGTAAAATGCTACATACCTTGGATACGCAGGCACGTATTCCCCTCCTGCGCTGGAGCTATGAAACAGCGCCTCAAAAGAGGGGAAGGCTCAGTGCCCCGCAGGGCACGTCGGTGTTAAACTGAGCAGCCGCCGCCGCTCCTTCGTGCGGAAACCACAGAGACTTTTGCGCTTATCTCCACAAATTCCCATTGCTCGTTACTGATCAGCAGCAACGCTCGGTCAGTGGAAGAGCTGTGACAGATTCTGACCTTTACATGATCTTCACTGTGCTACGTGTTTGTTCTTAAGAGGAGCTTGGTAACCAGGAAAACACAGAACATCTTTTGCCACGCAGAATGAGTTAAAGAGCCGTGCGCCTGGGCTCCCGGCAGACGGGAGCCACGGGAAACCTCTGACAAGCCTGGCTCAGCAGATAGCAGGAACGTGAACTCAAGAGGCAAAGACATCTCCTGATTCCAGCAGCCATTCCTGTCCTAGGGAGATTTCAGAGCTCCCTTGTCGTGTTTTGAGTCAGGGCTGCGTTTCTGTTTGTCAGAGCGCATTTGCTAGCAGCACTGCTGAGTTTTTCTATGCAGGTCAGCCTACAGCAGTTTCCAGTAATGGCATCTTATGCAATTTTTGACCTACTTTAACACATTGGGGCACTTGGAAACATGAGATCCACTGCAGCAGCTTGCTGCTTGACTGCGTTACGCTGCAGCAGGAAGCAACTCTTCACACAAACACATCGATCCACGAAAATACAGGTGACAAAAACCCCAGACTTTAATTTTCAAGGTATTTGTCAAACCATTAGGAGCATCTAGATCAATCATCATACCTATTATTTTCAGCTAGAGACTGTACACATTATTTCAAAAGATTAAAGGGTCAAAAATCAGTAAGCTGTTACATATACACGGCCTGCACGTTGTCCCTCAGCCACTCCAGGCTGCAGTTTCCTGGAGACCACCATGTAACACCTCAAACCGGGCCTTCCGTGGGTGACGATAAACCACCACAGCCTCAGCAATGCACAGATCTCTTCTTGTGCCCCGCTGGCTGGCTATGTTGGAAATGAAAGGCATCGCCTTCTGGAGATCCTCCTGAACTCCAGCAGTAAACTGAAAGTCTTTGAGGAACTAAAGGTCTTCTCAAAGAGGATCTTTGACACTCATCTGTTCCACCAGCAAATACGAACAGCTGGGGAGCTAAACACCACTACCAAGGAAAGGCAGCCAGTGTAAGTGTTCTTGCTGTCAGAACTGATCTTTGAACGGAGGGGAAGCAGCGGGATAAAATTGGGATAACTGTTCCTCCATCTTCTTTCTCCCGCATGAGAAACAGGGCTCTGATGGAGTGATTTTAAAAGTCAGAGGACACATTGCACAGGGTATACATTTCAAATTTGTAATCCGACTGCGGTGTCTGACCACAGTTACTTGAGTGGCCGGCAGACACTTGTCACGGCAAACTATGTTAAAGTTCAAGATGTACAGAGCCCTTTTTTACAGAACAGTCCTGGGAAGTTGCTGGGTTGGGTTTGTTTTGTTTGTGTTTGTTTGGTTTTCCTTCCCTGGTTCTGTTATTAAGACATCAGGAAAGTTTTAAGCACGGCTGAAGCAAACACAAAGTCATCCGTGTGTAGCAGCTCATGTGTATTCCATCAGTGTCAGAACAACTCCCTCTCCTGACCTGGTGGTTCGATCACCGCCTGTATCTTCTTTGGTCGTTCTATAGCCTACGCTCATGGAATAACGCTCTCTCACCTCAAAAGACTTGGGTATGATTTTGACATTAAAATATCCTGTACTTGATACCGTACAATCTTGATAACTGATGACTAGTTTAACCCTGCAGCACTTCTCCCAGGCAGACAGAATAACTACATCCAAACAACATCCGGTATTATTCACTGACAGCTATTAAAAAAAAAAACCAAAAAACAAAAAACAAAACCAACAAACCAAACCCTACAAGCATTTTGGTATACACTTGATGTGGGGTTGAGTATTTCTGTGTTGTATTAAAGGGGTTTTATGTAACGACGGTTGCTCTTCACTGTGTTCTGTTTAAGATAATTAATAAAATTAAGAAGTGTTTCAAACCTCAGCCATAGGTTAATGCATCCCCTTGAACCTCAGTGCAAACCTGTCTGTGCCTGTCCATCAGCTTCACTCTCATATTTCATCTGAAAATTGTTTAAGTGACAGAAGCCTAGATCTGTTCTGTTCTAGCTGGAATTTACGCTAGGAAAAGATATTCCTTCTGTCCTGTAAGCTGCCTCCAGTTTTCCCAAAGTTAACCTCTTTTTTCTACGTAATTTTCTAAATGATGTGGTACGTTTCACACACGGACTACTAAAGGAGCTAATATTTGATCATACAGCTCTCACAAAGTAAGCGCATCCGTCACATTTGTAATTGGGAGTGCAGTGGCACTTTCTGAAGTTAGAAACTGCAGCCGCAGCAGGTTTAAGAGAGACCCTGTCAGGGACAACGAACCCGGGAGGAGTTCTCACTGGAGGGGCTCGCTCGTACCACAAAAATAGCATTCATATGCTCACAAGTCTCAAAATATTTTGGTACTGGAAGGACACAACTTTAAAGCAAATTCAAAAGATTATAATCCTCTCTAACACGTCATATACACAGCTAAGTATACTTTCTAAAATAAAATATGAGATTACAGTTTTTGTTCTAAATCCATCGATACCTGTCAGCCCTTTTAGGGAGCTGTTCCCAAATCCAGGTTAAATCCTCAGCAATTCCCAGTGAAAATGAGGCGCTGCCTCCACAGTGCAATGCTCACTGTTCAGAGTTGCATCACATAAAAAGATTTAAGTACCTGCTAGTGAAAATAACTTTGACATTTCCTTTATTGGCTTCTTTAGGTGCTTGCCTGAGATGTAAAAAGAAAAATGTCTTACTTTTAGTCATGAATTCCGAGAGGTATTTGATCCAAACAAGCTTCTGATAACCGAGACGTTGCACTGATTTTACGTGAAGGTTCACAGTCACCAAATGAACGTACTCCAAACTGCAAGAACCTGAGCTTTCAGTTTAGCTTTTCTCTGATTTTATTCCCTCCCATTTAGACAGGACGAAAAACTGTGGCAGGGATCCTACAGAGAATCTCACTCTGATCTTGTGTATTAAAATGCTGCTTCTAACAAGACAATGACAGATACTCCACGTATTTTAACTGAAGGGCAGCCAAGACTGCTGTAAAATCAAGCCTTTATGATGGATCTTTGTCTACAGCAACACCAACTTCGTAGTCAGGTAATTTGTAAGGTAAACGAGGAGTCACATTGATGGTCTGCAGCCCAACACCTGTAACCAAACATCAGGACAAAGACTCACGATGTGAAACACCTGAGGTTAAAAGTCACTTCAATTATTCTTCCCCCCAGCATAGCTAACACCAATAAAGCTTCCAACACAGAAGGGATATGATTCAGAAGTAAATTGCAAGGAAACCCCACATGTATTCCTTATTCTTACCTAAAAGTAAAAAATAAATAACAAACCAGAAAAACAACTCGGTATTGATGCAGAAGGTGGCCTGAACTAAATAAAACCATTCTGTTCCCCCAGGGTACAGCACGGGTAGAAAGCACGCTGGTGTCTCAGAGCATTTCCAAGTTTGTAGCAAAGGGAGAGCGGGGTTCTGCCTGTCGCAGGTGAATTTTCTCCTGCTCTCCACAGGTACTAAGCTAGGTCTGACCCACAGGCAAAACCGAACGGTTATTTCTGAACACATTTATGCCTTGAATACTCGATTCATACAATGCCAAACAAAAATAAAAATCTGTCTAAATTAAAGATTTTTCATGGTAGGTGGTATTAACAGAATGATTTCTTCTGTAAGAGAAAGAGTGCTTGTTTTCAGGTACACCGACTACAAACATATTAACAAAAATTCATGACAAGGCTTTGGGAGTTTGACAGTAGATTCACCGTGAACGCTGACACATTTTAGCAAAGTGCCTCACTAGCCAGAAGCCGAATGTTTCACTAGCAGGGAAGTCAAAGCTCTCAATAATTGCAAAAGGACAAACTTAAGTTTGAAGCTTCAAGCATTTTGAGGTTTGAAAACCCATACTCAGGGCTGCGCACGTATTCTAGTATTTTTCAGTTCAGCCTGACGTTCTACAATTAAGACATTTTTCTCCATGGCACAAGATCCATCTCATTTTGTAAGATCCAAGTGTACTCTCTGAGCATTTAAGTATGCAAAATTCCATGCTTAACTTCAAGCTCTATTTGCTTCGTATGATCCAAAAGTTATGATAAATAAGCTTCACCGAGAGGTAGGAAAAAAAATCCTGAAATAGGGAAAAATCCAGGTTCAGTGCCAGGTTCCTGAGAACATTGCATTTAAAACATGGTAGGAAATCAGTCAGCAGGGCTCGGTGCGGAGCAATGTATTTTTCCTTTCCAAATCTCCTGCTGAGAGAGAGGCAGGGCGCAGGGGATTAAAAAACCCAAAAACACCACCCTCCCCAACTCTTGTCCTTGTCTCTACAGAGACATTTGCGCTCTGCGTTTGCCTCCAGATTTTTCTTTTTCTCTCTACTGCCTGATCATTACTTACCCAAATTCTTAAGGCAGAAACAAAACTGATAAAATAGTTCAATTAACTCGTTTCACACTAGACTCATTACCTACACACGTGCCAATCTTGACAGCTGAACCTTTTCAAAAGGGTTTTCTTTCCCCTCCTCCCTCCAAACTTATAATCCTTATGTGAAGAAATTAAAACAAAACAAAAAACAAACCAACACATCTACAAAATCTAGGGAGAACAGTAGTTTATTGAGTTCTACTTGTCTGAAAAGTGCTGGTGAAGAGTTGTCATTTCATGCTTTTGTCTAGAAGTTGAAAGAGAAACTGTTGCAAAAATCAGCTCATTTGAAAACGGAGTATTTCTCCAGAACTTCTCACCATTCCTAAGTGAACACAAATGTGAATTTTTATTTTATTTTTATTTTTATTTTTTTTACAGTAAGCTAGTCCTTTTCATTTTCAGATGCAATATCTACATTTTAAGTTCCCTCAGGACTAATCAAATACTTTCAGGCAGTATTAATATACAGAGAAGCAATTAGTCACATCTTCAAGAACCCAGGTATCCCAGCTCTAAAAGTGCACGATTTAAAACATTAGTAATGGAATATTTTGAAAGAACATTCTTATTCAGTATTAATGCATGCTATTATTACAAAAGTATCCATTGCATATTGTGAGGAACAACAAGTTTTCTTTTGCAGACAAGAAGAAAGCATGCTGAATGCTATCATACCAGTAGGAATCTATTTTTAACGCGGTTCAGGACACTGTTCCAGTCCCACGGAGTGGCTCCCTCCCACCGTGCGCTAGTGTGAGCTTGCGCAGGTGTTAAAGAAGTTTTGCACTAATCCGTCTTAGACTGGCCTCCGACATTTTCAAAGCGGGGCATTAAGACTGGATCTTGAATTTTAGTAATCATCCGTTTGGTTTGTTTAAATAAAATATTAAAAGCCGCTGTAAGAATCAGGCATAAAACCATGTCGAGTGACAAATTCAGGCCTTGCTAGCAGAACATAGATACTTACACAAACGCTGATTTGCTGGGGGCTTTAATATTGAGAAGACATCAGAATGGGGACCATGTGCTAAAAAAACCACGACAAACAAACACACACAAACCCTGGGGAAGAGCAATATCAATCCAACGTCAGCACAACTGCAGAAGTTATAACCCAAAATTATGGGTCAGCTTGGTTTAATACGAGGAGCAGTCACAAATAAATCAGTCTATTTGTAGTCATTTTAGCAACCGGATTAACACAAATATTTAAGTTAAACTGCAAGGAATCTACTCCAAGCCAACAGGATATTTCTACAAAGCAGTTCATGACACCAAATTTCCAGATAGATAAGGTGATACACAGAAAATCCAAGATGAAAGAGCAGATGAAGACATGAAGTATGTTAAAATGATGCAACAAAACAGAGTATAGAAATTAAACAGGAATGTTTAATCATGACAATAAGTTTTTTTTCTTTTTATTTTTTCTTTTTAAACAGTTCTTCAGGAATTTTTCTATTTGGAAGATGAAAGCCTATTCCCACAATAGTGAGGCTGCTTCTTTCAAGCGGCTCTGTTGTACAACTGTTACCAGGACTCTAAGCGATTTAAATTGTTGTCTATTAACATTTCTGACCTAAAAAGTTTTAAAATATTGTATAGATTTTACTTGTGCTCCACCTACCGCAAGCAATGAACAGCACAAAGAAAGATTCAGTTCCTCAGCTAGAAGACCAGACTCTACACCAAGCATTACATGTCCACGATACTTGCACAACGACAAGCACAAGGAAGTACTAGTTGAGCACTTGCTTTCAGAAATCCACACCAACTCTTAAACGTTATTTCAATTCTCCCACTCCACTCAGGTTACCGTTTAAGGCGTCTCCACACAGCCAGCCATCCACCCACCCACCCGCTCCCACACACACAATTGATTTTAGAGGTGTTCACCCTTATAAAAAAAAAAAAAATCACTACGTCAATCGGGTTCCGTTTATTATTTATCCCTATAACTGTGTCAGCGGCGAGATATGACGGTTAAACCAGTGTTAAATCAATACAATATTTACAAAGCACAGCACACGAAGCTTGAGACACTCAGCCGGGGGATAAAACCACATTTTAGAACAGGACAAAGGTCACCATTATTATGTGTCTGAAAACAGCTATTTACAGGTCCCTACGACATAACTATAGTCTGTACACTGTTCCAGGGGGGCAGGCAGAAGCAGGATAGGCATTTATTTTGAGGGATTTTAAACATACGATTTGGAAGCATATTCTTATGCTACCCTGAACACCAAAAGCCACCTTAACGTTCCCCAAGGTGGTCTCATATCCTAGAATGGCATGTCCAGCTGATACAAAACAGACAACGCAGTGTTTACTTTGTTGGGAATTTTTTACTCCTGCTACTCCGTCATCTGCACTTTGAAGGCAATTCGTCCCAGAAACTTGTCACGATCGTCTTCGTTTTTTAAGTTAGGCGAGCCCAGGATCTTACACTCAATTGCTATTTCTTCTTTGGTACTGTTGGAGTTCACCGCTAGCTGAACAGCCACGAGAGGCTGTAAATAGTGAACCTAGTAAACAGAAAGGTGGGGAAAATATTTGAGATACCAGAGTAAATTAGCATTTAAATTAACATTTAATCCATCGTAACACTTTGGAAAAAAGCTGATTAAGAACACAACCTTTCAAAGCCCAGTTTGATCCAGGGAAGAGGTTTTTTTTTCCCCAAATTAGACAGCCAGGTATACCTACTTCATACTATTTCTTAATTTCAACATAATTTCAGTCACAGCCAGCATCTTCAAGAGGCATATGACTTTACCCCTGGGTCCAGTTTTTCTAGAAACTGCTACTTGTATAGTCTCCTTCCTATCCGTTCCATCGTCTCTTCTGCTTGGTTTGGGTTTGGTTGGTTGGTTGGTTGTTGTTGTTTAATCTACAATAGAATGTAACTTTTCTAGCACAGTTTTAAGTGGTTTTTGCCAAAAATCCGATTCAACAAATACTAGTAAACTAGCTTCCTTTCCACCCTATCCCATTTACTTGTTCAGCAACAACCTTTCCTTGAACACCCTGAGAGTGTCCTGGTCATTCACCTTTGGTGGAACAACTACAATCCTTAACTCCATTCCCTATAAAGAAATTAAAATTTAAGAATGAATGCAGAATGCTTTTTTTTTGTCAACCCGATATTATTTCTCAAGTCCAATTCCATTAGGACAACTTGAATTCTTTTGTAAAGTGCATATGAATTAAATAAGAGCTTATTTATCATATGCTATTAAAGCAGCATTTTATCCAATATTCATAAAGTATTTCCATAATTTATTTGGCATTTTAGGTCAATACTACTGACTGCTGATTAAGCAAAATTATTTATTTTCTTGGTAAAAATTCATATAAGCCAGTGGACTAAATATGACAGTACAGTATTATACAAGTATAAGATTTAAGTTTTAATTGAATAAAATTTTGGGTTAGATTTTTTTTTCCTCATTAACTTAAGAGACTCCTTAATGCATTTCTGTTATCTCTTAGGCTATCTTCTCTGCTGCTCTACCAAAGAAACCACTACAGAATACTTAGTCTCGTTTACAAAAAATGATGGTCTGGAACCTGGTGTGTTAAAATCTTTAATGTGAAGCACTAGCAAGAAGTAGATCGAAATAACCACTTTCCTTGGATAGTGATTTTACTAGATCAGAACTTTTCCTGTGCTCCTATCCATGTCAAACTGGGAGGGGGAAATGCAGCTAGGCAAGGCACTCTCAAAATTCTCCAGCTGTAAGGGTGATACCACATTTGAGGAACTGAGTTTTCTAAAAATCTGAAATAAAATGCCTGTGTTTCCTCAGAGAAATCCTCTCATCACCAAGATTTTTTCAAAGAGATACAAAACATCGTAGAAATTTGTGAAGACAGATGATACCAGAATGGATTTTTACTCCATATAAAATTGGGGAGGGGGAGGATTTCTTGTATAGCCAAGAAATCAATCCAGTCTCTTGAGACCTAGTCAAATACCTCAACCTCTCAACTCTTCTTACTGCCTCTTCTTTTTCACAATATGAGAAATGAGCTTCACGTAAGCCAGAGTCCCTCAAACCATAATCCCTATCCCACATGACAAAGTGAACATGGAAGAGCATTGAACTAAAAAAAAATAAATAAATTTAAAGATTTAAAATATTTTTTTTTTAAAATAAAGCTTTTTCTTAATCACATAAGTCAAGCAAGGAACAGCATTGAGTTTTGCTTGACTTCAAGATGCTCCTTTCATAATCTTTTCCATCAGTATAGGAATTTTGTCAGGAAAGTTCTTCATCTCGTGTTCGGTACAAACTGCCTCCTGACATCTCGAGGTCTACTGATGCTGTATTTTGTATTTCTTAGGGAAGCAATGCTCTCTGTCCCTATTCTTTCATTCCAGGAAGGAGACAGAGAGATACTGACTGCCTGTTGGAAGCACAGGTTGACAGTCCTTCTCTAATCCTATCTAAGAAAATGGATGGTTTACCAATTCAAAAACTCTGGCAACAAAGTGGAAAACACAGAACTACCCATAAGTAACATGAAAGCAAACGCTGAAGAAAAACAAACTCCTTCCTCATTAGTAAAAGCCATGTGAGGATAAAAAAGGTTACATGAACTGCTGCGAGTAAGTATAGAGTACACTGGAAAAGAACTGCTACAGGAATAATTTAGCAGAAAAATCACTTTGGGGAAATGACAGCCACCCACTGTGACATACTATGGATCTAATAGAGTTACGTTTAAAAAGGACTTCCATCGTCAACGGTGAACAGTGAGGATGTTTATTAGACTAAATAAATTGGTCAGTAACAGGCAATATCATTTTATATTTGACAGAGGGTACAGATTTTCTGTATGTAGTTATCACACATTGATGCAAGAAAAGAAAAAAAAAAACCTACATTCAAGTTTGAAAAGAAATTGGAGTTTTAACTCTACCTACTTTGTGTCCACAAAGTAGCAAGCTTTGGGGTTTTTTTTAAAACTTGTGTTCTTCTATCAGATAAATAAAATTTATGCCAGAATGCAATGAGGATAGATGGAGCAAGCAGAAAAACAGAAACAAAACATTTACAAAATGACGACCACCATTAAGGCATACTTACATGCAAGCTTTTCCCATAGTATGGAAAGTACATTAAGTCAATCAAGCCTTCAGGAGGAAAATAATTTATCTCAACCATGCCTTCTTCCTGTGATTGGAGACAGGAATAAAATTAAAAGTGAACATCTGCTTGCATGAAAATGAATACAAAATTAGAATTAGGACCCAATGATAAAGTGCAAGATGCTTACAAAAAGGCAACCAAGCTATGATTCTTAAAATAACTTCTAAAATAGATTTATTTTTGGCAAACAGTTACATGCTGCACACATCTGCTACAGTAAGGATTATTAACAGTAGTATTTAAATTAGTAATCAAGTCAAGACAGCTTGCTTTCACATTTCCCTTACAAGTCAAAGAAAAGGGGAGGGGGAAGAGGATATTAATTGCAATGAATAATTTAACAACAACCAAAAAATCCCCATACATAAGCTAAAATTCCCAGTATCCACAAGCAAGCCTGCATTTTTTGGTGAAGCAACAGCACATCTGTATTTAAGTTGAAGTTAAAGATGAATTTCTGTTTAAAGGCAGGCTTTTAAGCCTCTCAAATTTTGAGCAACACAACCCTTCACAAAGAACTACAGCCCTCTCCCTAACATTTATTCAGCTAGCCTTGGAATACAGGCTACCGTAAAAGGGAGCCCAGGTTTAAAACGGGATGTTCCTAGAGTTTGTGTGTCATCACCACCTTAGAGGAACAATAAACATACGCATGCCTTGCTGCTAGACTTTCCCTATAATCCCAAATATTGTAATGAGCAGCAGCTATCTAAAGTCACACAATCTGTAAGGTATACAAAATATGTGGATGTGATTGAGCTGACCCAGACACAGGCTGCCAGGATAACCACGGGCAGACACATCTCCCCATACCCAGCATTACTCAGGATTGCGTATCCCGGCAGGATGTCAAACTACTGCAAGTCTAAACCACCAGGAAATGCCCGCATCTAACGTGACTTTCTATAATAAGCAGACACATTACTACGACAAAGGCAAATGCCACTAAAACACCCCCCTCAAAACGCTAAATGTCTCTCCAGAGCATCCCAAGTGTGTCATTCACAAGTTCAAAGTGCATTAATAACTTCCATTGGCTTTTCCCCAGCTGCCATTTTCAAAATGTGCGCTGCAAAGTTCAGGACACAACCGCAGTACCAGAACTAAGCACAAGAGGAACACAAAGATAAAAAAATGGTAAAGAATAAACCATAGCTGGAGAATACTTTTCTCCTGGCCTCCTCAAAAGAACGTACAATATGTTGTTTAGGATATGGCCACATTCTTGTTCCTTTGCAGTCTAAATCATCGCACTTCTTCAATATATGTTTAAGTATCGTGGACCTTAAGCTAGCAAAGTTAATTACTAAGTAGAAATGTGTTACTTTTCATCATTATTCTTTATTTTATTTAAAGTTCATGCAGCTGAAAATATTCCTTTTTCAAATACATTTTTTGAAATAATAGTTAAAAAAAATCAGAATACAGAATAACGTAAGAAAGATAAATAGGAGTAGAACTTTCTGGAGCAGCTAAACACAAGGCGTGCATGCAGTCAAGTATCAATGCAACAGCAGAGAGGTGCTGGACATGCAACTGCCTGTCTCATGCAACTGCTGGGGGGTTTGGAGTTTTCTTTAATAATTACTGAAATCCTAATTAATATCCCTACCCAATTTTTAAAAACCCCAACACCTAAACAAGCTGCATTTGTTGTTCAAGAATCAGTCCATTAGTGAGTGCCACTTTTTCTGCTTACCACTGACAATTTCCGCAAAGAGTTGCGGGCAGTCAGCAAATCTAAAAATCAGACCACTTAGCTGGACAGACAGACTTCCACCTCACTTTCTGGGTCTTTATTAAGACTACGTCTTAGAAAGAGTAATTTTGCAGATGTTAAAATAATGTACAAAGACCCAAGGAAAGAACTTGGGCAAGGCTGGTCTGTAATCATTTGAGAAGACATGGTATGATTGCACAAGGTAAAGAGCAGTATCCATTAGCAGAAACTGCAACACATCTAAGATTTCTGTCACAAAAACCAAGGTAATTCAGATGCTGTGTATGCTGACAATAGCAAGGCACGTAGCGTCATTCATACACCACTCTTCACTCCTGTAAACTAGAAAGTGATACCTAATACAAAGTCAAGATGGTTGCTAAACAGCAAAAATACATATATATTTTGGAATTAAGGCTATTTTTCTTTTCTGTAGTTTAAAAAAAAAAATATCATGCATCAAACCTACCAGTTTTCAGTAAAGGCAGTTTTAACTTGAAAGAATACTGCTTCAGGATGTTCCAGCACACATGAAATTGCACACCTCTAGCCCAAAACTAAAGACCTAAAACGCTGATCTTCAAACTTCTTGGAAATACAATCCTTGTTTCTTTTTGTGGAGATCCTCAAGGCTACAGCAAGTCAGTTCCTCCAGGGTGCAGGAGCAAGCAGCAGCTGTAACTAGTGTCTGACACTGCAAACACTTCTCTAATCTACAGAAATTACACTGACAACAGCCACCACTCTGTGGGGGCAAAGAGGGGAACATCCCCAGCTATCAAGTGTGCTGCCTTTGAAATCACAGATCTATCTACAATTTTTCTGTTAAAAAAAAAATCCCGCAGGAAAAGTACAGGGAGAAGAATGAAGAATCGCCTCACAGGAGAATGCCTCAAGAAATTTCAAAGTGAAAAACTTAAATGACGTTTCAGGTGGCGAAGACTGGCAGGATGAAGAAGAAGAACAGATAGAAGCTGTTAACCAAGTCAGATGGTGTTAAGTCCAGGCAGACACTTTTCCAATGTGTTCTCAATAGATGTAAAACTCTAACTCTAACAAGAAATATTTAGAAACATAGATGAAATTGAAAAAACTGGTAAACAATCAATCTACAGGAAAAAAAAAGAAAAGAAAAAAAGAGAATCTGATAGTAGGATTTCCCCTCTGCTTAATTAAATCACCTTTTAAGCAAAATCCATCTTTGTCACTCAGATATTAAATAATTCTGATGTAAAATTTAAAGTTACTTGTAAGCTGCATTTGTGCTACCAACTGCACAAATACGCTCATATATTCCATGAAGCCAATACCAGCACAGAGTTTATTTTCAGAAGTGCGTGTCACCCGGATTAAACTTTGCGGTACATCCTGAATTCTTTTAATCTACATTTGCTGACAGCAACACAGAAGGGAAGGGGGAAAAAAAAAAACCCACAACACCCAAAAAACCACAAACATACAAAAAAAACCCCAACAAAACACAACCACAAGACACCAAAACACAGAAGAGGAAGATACCATTGCACAGTACTCACATCCTAAAGAAATAAAGAAGAAATAGAAATGGAATTGGAAACAAGGCCTCAAACTTATGTAAAGAACAGCGTAATCCTGTAAGTTTAAAGAATTTCAGTCAGCAAGGGGCACAACAGAAAGGAGTAGAAGTTCTGTAAAAATGAAGCGTAGACAAAAGGAGAAAATGAAAGTTGTTGATGCTGCTTCTCCACTTTGTTGTCTACGGAGAAGAATGAACTGTAACTTAAGCTTTCCTAAGCAGGTAAATCAGGATGAACTAGGGCAAGAAGAGCCTAATTTAAGACAAAATAAATGCTTTCAAAGTGACAAATATTTTCCCTGGAAGTCACTAAAGAACTGCTAAGATTAATAATCTTAAAATTTAAAAACACCACACTTGTGTAGATCAGAGAAATTCTAACTGCATATGGTAAAAAGTAGTATTTTGTACTTAAAGAAAGCGTATGTCAGAAAATACATGCTATAACATACAATACAATTTATTTGTAAGTATCTCAAAGGGTAAAAAAAAAATAGCAAAAAAACCCCACCATGATTAACCAAGTTGTTATCAAACTTATTCTTTTGCCAGTGAAATCAGCTAAGAGGATAAGAAAAAAGCATCATCTGTGATGTGCTTAGTATAGCTTTTACTGCTGTCTCATAGAGCATCCATATAAGAAAGCTGAAGAAATAGGATCATCGTAAAATTGGATTACCATCAATATTTTATAAATTACTTGAACATGAGTTCTCAAGACCTCAAAAGGCATTTCAGGTGGAAATGAGGATGACCATCCTGGACCATATTCAGTGTTTTCACTGGACTTGAGAGATGTAAAAGAAAGTTCATTCACTGACACACCAAGCCCTACGTAGTTCAAAACACTTCAGAGAAATCAATCCCATTAAAATGATCATGAGAAATTACAGAGGGGAGGCCAAAAAGAGCAACATGAAATTCAAAGCTTTGAACTTCAAGAAATCACATCTACAAATATAGACTGAGAAACAACCAAAAGAAAGATCTAAGTAGTAAAACAATTACAGAATCACAGAATCATAGGATCTTAAGGTTGGAAGAGACCGCCAAGATCATCAAGTTCAACCGTCAACCCAACACCACCATGACTGCTAAACCATGTCCTGGAGTGCCACATCTACACGTTCTTTGAACGCCTCAAAAAAGAAAGACTTAAAATAAAGACTCAATGTATTATGAACAGCAAATTCACCTCAGGAGACATTATTACTTACAACGTGAAGGCAGAGGGGAAAATTCTGTCATTAACAATACTTCAGCTAAAGGTAAGCTTCTGTCCAGTTTGGGATAATACATTACCAAAAAACTATGAACTGAAGAAGTCAAAGAAAAAAGAGTACTAGTAAAAGGAGAAGGAACTTAATAGCTTTCCTCTAAAGAAACAAATAATTCCTCCAACAGAACATGTTTTAAGAACACGCACAAAGAAATCAGTCTCAAATAAGAGAAGGAATCATCTTTACTTGCAACAGACTGTCACGGGGAGATCAAAACTTTCAAAAATTCCACAAAACCCAAGTATTAAAGTTTATGACTACCACGGGTACCCAGGATGAAGGTGGGAACATTTACAATATTTGTCTCATTAACTGCTGAGATTTCCCAGCCTACATTTTTATCAGTCACCTCAAGCTAGAAGGCATGACTCCATCCCTTGCTCAAGCGACTAACTTAACACGGCTTTCACTGCACCCAAGCAGTCTAGAAAAGAGTTGTCATAAAACACACGGTGTAAATCCATTGGTACACAACAAATACGCATAGATTAGTCATTAATGTAAGTAGTTTATACTTGATTTGAAGGCAACTTTTACTTGAACAGTAACATCAGTTTCCATACTGTGTCTTACCCATCATTTATAAAATTGTTTAAGGTGCACTTGCAGCATGGAGAAAAAATAAAAATAGAGGTTATGAAATGGGAAAACAAAAAACACACATGCACAATAAATAAAGAAAGAAATAAATAAGATCACAAATTAAAAGTATGCATTTTTCTCGACTCTAAAGCAAGTCAGGTAGCTCAACTACATCTAAAGATGAAAGCACAACAAAAAAAAAGTATTTTTATAAGTGCACTGAAGAAATTAAATACACTAAACCTAAACTAGACATACAGTAAGATGAAAACAAGAAAAAAACCTAGAGTCTAAGAAGAAAGGAAGAGTATGAAATACATGTTCTGACATAGTATATTACTTCACTTTTCATCCTAATCACAAGGAAAGTTAACTACACACTCATTTCTTACATTCAGAACTGACCTTAGAGGTACATTGTATACGTGGTTCCCCTTCAGGCTTTAATCCAATTATCTAAAGGAGATAAAGTTAAAATATTTATAGACTTTTTTCCCCTTTCCAGTTTTATTGACTGAATTTGAATTTTTCCCCCACTCGATATGACAGAGTTCATACAGGGAGCAAATCTATCTAGTGTCATTTTTATATGAAGCACAATTTCAGACTAGGACTAACATTTAAAGCACTGTTAAGTTAAAGCTCAAATAGTTACAATGGCCACAGAAAGGACTATTTTCCTATTTTACATTCAGCATGCAACATGAATGGCTCAAACCAGTTAGCAGTTCAAGTAATGTATAACACCACTGAAAAGTCAAATACTTTTTCACTCTGTAAAGTTGTAATTGTCTTACGTAGTTTAGGAGTTACAGAATGCCTGGCATTCTAATTACATTTCTAGAACACAGACACGAAGGAAAACATACTTTACCTGCACAGTGGTTTAGAATCTGTTACACAGAACAGTAAACAAAACCAAAGAGCACTGTACTTCTTAAAACAGTGTTCTCGGATATCTCGATGCAAGCGATCAAAGCCAGTACTTTTATGAGAATGATCAAAAAGCTCACTTTTACTCACTGAAACACAGGAATTACTACACATTTCAATAAATTACACTATTCCAGAAATGCAACTATCTTAAGAAGTAAACTGAACACGTATTTCAGTCCTTTTCTACAGTTGTTTCTCATACAGTGGTAGGTAGGTATAATTCTTATACGAAGAATTAAAAAATAAGTAAGTGGGCACTTACTCTGTTCATTTTCACAAGCACACAGGGAGTTCCTTTAGAATAGCCAAAGGTCTTATCTTCCTTTCCAGAGCATTGTCCCAGCTCGGAGAGGTTAAATCGACACGCCTTTTTAACAGCAACATCATTCTGATCAAAAATCCTTCCTGGTGTGCAGTTTATGTTTTGGGATTGCTTTGAATCATCATACGCTATGAAACAGAAATAGCTCGTAAATCCATAGGATAAAGCATACAAGCAGACAAAAACTGCAGAAGCCTGTATAAACATCTAATTTAGAGTTGTTACTTGCCTAGGAATTTTCTCAAAGGACTATTTTCAGAGCACGATGTCTCTTAAATACATCTTAACAAACATCTCATTTTTCAAAGCCTATCAAGTGGCACTGTACTTGAATAAAAGAACAAAAAGTGTTACAAAAGAAATAATGCTGGCCTGCTTTTCAAATTGTATCCATAATCAAAACTTCATTAATTTCTGTACATAAACTAATTCTAAGTTAATTATGTATTCTAGCCTAATAACGTATTAAAATATAAACAATCAAGTTTTTATCTGGAAAATGAACCAGTTTTCTCTTTGCATGCATTTCTTTTATAAACACACAAGAGAACCTCCAAGTATTTAAACGACTAATACTAAATTGCCTCTACGTTTAGATCAGGCAGTGTAACTGATGTTATACCAACATCCCAACTTGTTTCTTACTTTCTTGTTTTTCACAAGAATACAGATCACATTGTCACAAACACTCAACTATTCCCATTTAAGGCATTTTGTGGTTTTGTTCCCCTCCCTCACATCCCATCCCCAGTTAAGGATTAGAAAAAGTAAAATGGAAAATGGGTAAGTTCATCCTCAGTGCAAGAGTCCAAAACCTACCAAACTGCAGGAGAGGCAGATAATCAAGAAATGTAGCATTCCTTCCATTAGCTAGCTAATATTTTGAATTGATTTCTGTATTTCTAGATTAAGCGTACATACAGGCACATATATAAAATAACATATGAGCTAAACTAGTGATTTTGCCATCCTTCAGTCTTGTCCTGTGCTACTTTTTCCCCATATTCTAAATTCAATGTTTTAATATTTCTGCTTTTAAATACCGTGTATCCGGGTGAAAATGAATAAATAGCAATTAATTTAATATTTGCGTGCCTCATTTTTTAAACAAGCAAACACTCAAGTTCTCAAGACTAAAGGATTCTCACTCAGTTACCAAGCCATTTAGATGAAGACTGATCAGTTAAATTTTGATAAACTTTGCCTCCAAATCCACGACCTATGTAATTTCACGCTGAATTGTTTGGGTTGATGTAATTTCTACGTCTTGTAGTATTTAAATAATCATGTCTCCAAAACACTGGACTAGGACCCAAAACTCTCCACGATGTACTCCAGTATTCCTCATGCTCAGGCTCCCTGCCCGACGTGGTTTTTGATACTTACCTTCTTCTGTAAACTATACTTTAATAACACACATGTCTAGAGTAAGCTTGAACTTGCATCAGTTTGCATTATCAATTGGTAACTACAAGCCAAAAAAAGGAAACTAATACACTCAGCATTGAGACTCCTGAATTACTTGGGCAGTTCTAAGTAACTTACTTACATTCAAGAAATTTTCTAAGTGTAGAAACATATTCTGCATATGACTGGGCATCGCTCTTGTTAAAGTAAAACTCCAACGCAGTGTCTGGCTTTGGCGAAATCATAAGCCCTTAAAAAGAAAAAGTGCAAGTAAAGAACTCAACAGCCTTACGCCACTCTAACCCACTCAAAAATCACATCCATAATTTGGAAAATACCTATCTGTAAAGGAATA
Source organism: Ardeotis arabs (assembly GCA_011801015.1). Lineage (NCBI taxonomy): Eukaryota > Metazoa > Chordata > Aves > Otidiformes > Otididae > Ardeotis > Ardeotis arabs. Next base: position 40,842 of record JAAGAY010002417.1, read on the forward strand.
TCAATGTTATCCCTATATTCCACAGTACTGGAAGGTAGTTTGTGTTTGAAGTCAGTTATCAAAATCAACATTACATGAATTAATACTTTTTTGCAATTCACAAATCAAACCCAACAGATTAGGAATAGCAAAATCGGCAACTTAATCACTTTCAATCAAATAATTTTACTGATTCACTTCTCATTTTCCATATTCAGCAAATTAAACTGAAAAGGTAAAATACCCAAAACCACATCCAGAAAGCCTGCAGTTAAAGCTATGCGTCAAAGCTTTAGGTAATACAGAGTGAAGCTATGATTGTATTCATCTCATAGAAACCCACAAGAAAAAGTATTTTTAAAAAACTTTATAATGCATAAAGACGGCTTGAAAGATTTCCCAGTTAAAACAGACAAGCCAGATTAGCTGGTAGTCCTTTCCCCCTTCTCCTAAACAGGATGACGTTCAGATGTCATCTGTTCCACGGAGAATACGAGGAACAGGGACAGGGCTTCCCTGCCTGCTGCAGCGGGCGCCTACGGCTGGTTTCGTTCCGCTGCTGGCTGAGGGTAGCGGAACAGGAGCCATCTACAGCCAGGGAGCCAGGAGCAGCAGGAAGAGCAAGGACACAGATTACCAGATGCTGAAGTCCAGCTTTGCATTGAAGGATGAAAAAGGCAGACATTGAACATGGAGCTTGGGACCTTGATAGAGGTGAACTGTCTTTCTTCCCAGGATATGAGTAAAGAAAGGTAGAGGTAATCTTAACAGATTTTTTTTGTAGCAGGTGAAAGCAGAAGGCACTCTAATACAGCCCTGCACCATCAGGAGCTCTCACTAACATGGATACCTAATGCTGCTACTATTCATCATAGCTTCAGTAGCAGAAGAACACCACCAGACACTGCAGAACAGATTAAATCTCTTCAAAAAGAGTGTATGATTGATTGTTTTAGTCACACTACCTTAAGGTAACTCCTATTTAATACAAATAATTAGAACGGATAAAAACCCTGCCGTTGGGATCTACAGATGAGTGTCCGTGCATCTGTCTCTTCAAGTATAGCTGAGAACTGACATTGGAGTTCCACAAAAGGAAGAAAAAAAAAAAAAAACAAACCGACAAAAACCAAAAACCAACCCAATCTATTTTTTATTAGATTAGTTTTCTTCTAAGTTAGAACATTTAAAGGGTTTGATCAACGTCAAATTTAGCATAAGAGAAGTGGTGCAATTACAGCAGCAACTAATCGTATCAGCTTAGGATGCCGTGTATTCTCCTGTCCTCTGGCAAAACCAATTAAAACTAGATTCTCAAATGAATAAAATTTAAGGCAAAACCAAAACTCATCTCCCAAAATTAAAAGATAAAAATCAGGCCTTCTTTATACAAAATAAATATTTAAGAAGATAAGACAATAGTGGGAAGATAAAGTCAGATAAGTTGTCTTAACCCTGGATTCTTAATTCCCTACTGTAGGTTAATCAATCACAGAAAGCTTTTGGAAAGCATATAGAAAATGCAATTAAGCAGCCCAGGTCTATCAAGGATTCACCTACAGAAATGACCAAGCTTCTCCTCCAAAGGCAGAAATTACTACAAATGCTTTAAATTGGGAAGTAATAAAGTTATATACTGTAAATTTATCATAGACAAACATCTTTTAGAATCTAAAAAAGCAAGCTATAATTGAATGCTTTTTTTATTCTTCCTTTTTTGTCAGATTTCCAATAAATCATAAATTGTCCTTTCTGCATTAGCAGCAGTTAAATTATTCCCAGGCAAGCCACAAGCAAATGCCTTAATGACTGCCAGTCCATGCAAAACTACACACACCATTTTTGACTGCAACTTACTTTACACCGTTACAGTCATCCTCTGGCCTCCACACTGAACTGGGATCCCACAAAACACACCACAAGTAGTAACAAGGCTGAAAAAAATCACTGAAGAGGTTTTACACACTGAGGGGTTTTGGAGGATAAGAGATTGTTATTATCTACAGAATTATACTGCAAATGAAGGACTTGGATGCTGTTTTTCAAAGTGAATATGACAAAGTAACTAAACAAGTCGTCAATGAATGAAACAATAATTTGAAGAGATTTATTGCTTTGAGGGAATTCAGAAACATCCTAAGAGGAAAGGACTGCTCCAATTCCAGTGGATCACAGCCTGCCTAGGGACTATGGTATAAATTCTACAGAAAAGGCTATTTGAAGAAGGACTGCTGCATAGACTGTGAGAGATGCAGAACTTGGGGTATTCTTGAGGAACAGAATTAGCAGGCTCAATACAGGATCACATCTAGGATTGTAAAAGCGATTGCATTATCCTACAATTCCAAGAGGGATTTTAAAAAAAGCTTTTAAAATCATCTGGATTTGATTGATACTATTATATTCCAGTATACAATGCAAGTCAAATATCAATTACAAAATAAATCAACCATGAGATTTCCAAGTATGTTTAACACAAGAGTAAAACATTTGACCTACGCCATCCAGGTTTTGTGTGTAGAATTTTTTTTTTACAATTTAAAGTTTTACAGCCAGGAACATGACATGTTTCACTGCAAGTGAAAAATGACAGAGTTAAAGAGAAACATTAAAACAGAAATAAGCAATTTTATTAACGTTTATGTATGAGTAATTAAAGATATAATTAATAAAAACATTTAATACAGAAATGTTACAGAAATTCTTACGTTAAAAACTAATTGTAGCATGCATACTTTTTTTAAACAAACATCCCTTATGACTTACTTCAAAACAAAGGAAAATTTATACCCTGAACTGTGACAGGCACGAGAGAAAAATATCACTCGAGTCCAGTATTAAGTCGCTGCTACCCAGAGCTCCGTCCACTACCAAGGGTCTGACTGCCACAAAGGAAACGGGGAGAAATGGTCAACTAAGCCGCATTTTTCCTTCTTTGGTTTTTCTTCCTTTTTTTTTTTTTTAACTAAGCAAGTCTTTTTTAAATCATTATTCTTTCCAGCAGTTAGCTGACTCTTAGCTTGAAAAAACAGCACAAATTCTTAAGAATTCCTTATAAGAAGAGGACATTTGTTAGAGAATCACAGAAGGGTTTGGGTGGGAAGGGACCTTCAAAGCCCACCCAGTCCAACCCCCCTGCCAGGAGCAGGGACATCTCCAACCAGATCAGGTTGCTCAGAGCCTCATCCAACCTGGCCTGGAATGTTTCCAGGGATGGGGCATCCATCACCTCTCTGGGCAACCTGGGACAGGGTTCCACCATCCTGAATGGAAAAAAAAATTTCCTAATATCCAGTCTGAATCTACCTCCCTCTATTTTAAAACCATGACCCCTCGTCCTGTCACACCAGGCCCTGCTGAACAGTCTCTCCCCATCTTTCCTGCAGCCCCCTTTGGGCACTGGGAGGCCGCTCTCAGGTCTCCCTGGAGCCTCCTCTTCTCCAGGCGGAACAGCCCCAGCTCTCTCAGCCTGGCCTCACTACATCAAAATAAATTCTGTTCAAAATCCGGAGACGCTGATCACATCAGCCCAATTTGCAACTTGCTCACACAAAGATTACGGTATCAACTTCAGTGCTGATGCAGCTGCAAGGTGCTGGTTAATTTTAAGGGTTCAAAGAGTTCAAGAGTTCAAAAAAAGGAAAAAGTAATTTAAAAAAATAATGTCGTCTAACCTCCAACAAAATATTAATATTGCATAGCCATTTAGTTTTGCTATGTTTTAAATATAAATTTGGTCCCTAAGCCAAGTTGTTATAAAATTTGAGATACCAAATTTTCAGGTGGCCCGGTCATTTAAGTTGCGTATACAAATCAAATCCTTACACATTCTCCACAAACAACAACTAGAAAACACTCATCTTTTGGGTGTAAAGTATGCAGAAGCATCTTTTACATCTTTTAGAGTGAAAATACTTAATTTCTTTCCAATATGGAGATACACCAAAATAAAGCCTATAGTGTCAGAATTTTGTAATGTATTTATAGCAATCTTATAAAAAATTTTAAAAAGTAAAAAAGAAGGGGAAAAAAGAAGAAAAAAGACAACCACGTTATTATTCATTTTTTAAATAATGTGATTAAATGACAATCCCACTTCTACAACAACATGTTGTGTGGATGTGCAGGTAAAATTATGGTCTACAAACACAACAAATTCAAAGAAAAAGAACGTAGAGGAAAAAAAAAGCAAAAGTTAGCCCATATGCATAAAGAGCTACCGACTGAATTTATGTTATAAAAGTATATAACTTGCCTCACACCAAGTTTTACCTTTGAAACCTGTAAGTTATTGAATAATAATCACAGTTTCCCATAGTCAGTTCATACTTCAAACAAACTCTTAAACGAAACTTAGCTGTGAAACCAGACAGAGGTTTATGAAAAAATAAATACACTGTTACCTGGACTAGAAATCCGGTCACGATATTTTGGTATATCACTGCTCAGTGTCTGAAGCATAACCCACATTGTGAATGTGAAGAGTGCTGCTAGGAAGCCATAAAATACCAGATAGAATAGTAAGATCAAACCTGTAAAGAAAAAGCTAAAATTACTATTTTCATTTCAGCTAATTCCATTATCTATTTTGAAAATCAAAATGGGAAATAAGCAATACAAAATTTGGTTTTGGTTGGATCCCCAATTCCTTGCCACTCCTAATTGTAGTCATAAATCAATATGCCTCTAGCAAATGGATGTATCGCACAGTGCAGAATAATGCATGCAAAAAAGTTTCCTTCATACTTTCATACAGCATTTTGGCATCTCCATTTTTAAGATAAAAGCATTTTAAAATGCTCTTTTGGCTACACAGGAAAGTTGGTAAAGACAACTAAGCAGTCCATTAGGAAAAAAAAAAAAATAGTTTCACTTGTTCAAGGGAATTATAGCTTTATACCTGGAAAGGAAGAAGTAGTAAAGAAGATGAAAGAACTGAGTGGAAAGATAAAATTATTACACTGGATCCAGAACAGGCAGGAAGCAATTGGTGCTTTAATAATCTACTTGATATTTGAGAGAACTTTCTGCTGCACATTTTTGAGAACAAACCAGCCTTCTAGTCAGACTTATCAAAAGCCTTTGCCTAACAAATGCACCTGCCTTACCAATCTACCCCGAGGACCCGGCAACATTCCTGGAATTCGCTGATGACACAGATGTTACAAGCTTCAACTTGACAGCTGCTTAAGGAAGAGCTCCTCAAAACCTGAGGAAAGAGCCTCAAGGAAACGGCCTGTTACAGCACCGTACTTCTCCATCACCAAGCTGCAACAAATCGCCAAGCGTTACCTGTTCTTTCCGCCCCCATCCATTTTTCACTACGCATGCACAGACATGCACTCTGGATACACAGATCAGTTGTTTACTGAAAAAAACAAGGTAACAGACAGGCCAGAGTTAAAAATCTTACTTCGGAGATGACACGGACTCCGGTCAGCTGCAGAGATTGTCAAAGAACTTTCCACCTTTTTTCTCAGAGTATGAGGCATAACCCTCATTTAAAAGCCTTTAAAATCTGTGACAGCTCAATTATTTCAACAACTAAGTTTTCAAACAAGGTTTTGTATTCCTGAATTATTTGATTTTTGACCCTGACAGACCCACAGAATCATAGAATCATGGAATGGTTTGGGTTGGAAGGGAGCATTAAAGCCCACCCAGTCCAACCCCCCTGCAAGGAGCAGGGACATCTCCAACCAGATCAGGTTGCTCAGAGCCTCATCCAACCTGGCCTGGAATGTTTCCAGGGATGGGGCATCCACCGCCTCTCTGGGCAACCTGGGCCAGTGCTCCACCACCCTCAGTGAAACAATGTTTTTCTAGATGTCCAGTCTGAATCTGCTTCCTTCCATGTTAGTGTCTCTCAATAAGGCAACAAAATAACAGTACACTGTTTGCTACAGTTCCTTGGTTTTGCTCTCAGAAGTTCTGAGAACATGCATTGATGATTACTATCAAATTATCTTTTAAAATTTATGTTTACCTGGAGATAGTTCCCAAATAAAGATGAAGTATATATACTATATGGATGGAAGACTTATTAAAAGGCATTTAAGATTCATCAGAAATAGTTTTATTAAACTACACAACACTAACCTAAAAAAAGCGTGTGATTCTGTTTTAAGACTGAACGCTGGAAACTTGAGGACACATGGATAGACACTGTCAAAAGGAATGGGAGCTATAAAAGCAGTGAGGAATTCAGTTGCTTGCACAGAGTGCCATCTTCAAAACCTTTCTAATTCAAAATCATAACCAAATGATGATGCAAATTCAATTTTTACAAAATACCTAGCTACAAGGCTGCTATCAGGAAGCCAAACAGATATAACTCGGGTCGAGAAAAGCACATCAAAACCATTATGCAACATTCTACCACTGACACTTGACTGTGAGAGAATCAAGTGCAGTATTTTTCACTCTTCCATGGAAGAGGGAAAATCAAAAGTGACTGTACCACAGTGATGAGCACTGTCCACTGGAAGATGACAGAAGGAAGCCTAAGTGTACTAGAAAATACAGTACTCCATGTAATCCACGACTGCTAAAGACGCAAGTACCTGTATTACTTCTCCTGAGAGAAGGCAGTGTCCATATATTAAAATAATGAGATGGTTTCCATATTACCTTTACCATAACATAAGTTCTCTGCAGCAACCAGCTGAATGTTACTGGATTTTGGTTTTAGTTTTCAATTTCACATGTTGAGAAAGCTACTTAGCAATCTGCAATAATCTGACAGTGAGCAGTTATTTAAAATACATTTGGGAACCATGGAGATGCAAGATACAATGCTGTGATTAGAAGCTAAGTAGCAAAGCACATGAACACAAGAACAAGCTTACTCTATAATGAACTAGACAGCTAGACATCTATTATGAACTACTTCTAAGGCTATCTAGAAGCTACTTAGAAGCTGAAGAGAGCATATAAAAACAAATAGGAGAAATCCTAATCAACAAAAGCCATTACGGAAGCTGCACCTGTATTTGGCACACCAGCAACGTGCTTTACCTATAAGCTTACAATTGCTTGAACCGGATCCAAAACAGAGCAATGATCTTTTGAGTAATACCCAATGTATTTTAGGTATCGCAAAAACAAAGTCCCTTACAAAACCTTTGGTCAGCTCTCATTTTGATCCCTACACGTTAATCAATTATTGAATACACTTTCACCACGCTAAGAAGTACACTTTCCATCAAGTGACCAAGACATTCATCCATCAGTTCCAATGGAACAGAAAAGAAGTTGGACAGTTAAGACAAGCACCTTCTGTGGCAATTAGCATAAAAGCAAGAAAGCCAGGGAAATCTTTTTCTGTGTTTAATTTTCAAAAGACGATGCCTAACTTCACTGTCTAAAAAAAAACAAATTAAAAAATTCCCTGCCCACTTGTTTATTACTGATGGGCATAACAGCACCACGGCGGTTCGCTTCTAAGCGGACATGGCCCTCCTTATAGTACTGCTCTGGGCCAATGCTACCACAACACTACACTAAGCCGCTCCATCTATGCTACTCTGACACATTAATAAGAGGGAGAAAACAAACAACAACAACAAAAAACCCCTCTGCGACTTCCAACGGCCCCAAACTGAGTAAACTACTCTGAGTACTAATGATGCTAAGCTAATCACAGTGAACAAGCCATAACCTGTCAAGAAGCTCTGCCAAAATAATTTCACATAACACGGGATTTCTTGTCAGAAAACAAGATGTACTCAGTGGTGGAAAGCTATCCTCCACAGCTACTCCAAGGGAAGTACAGCTACCACATCTAACACACAACTCAATTCAGTTGTTCCACAGTATCTTGCTACCCTTTGAGTCTCTGAGTCTTTGACACTAAAATAATCACACAAAGAAAACTGTCAAAACCAAAATTCTACATTACAATTTACCTACTTGGGTTTCGGTTTTTGTCTCTCTCTCTTTTTTTTTCTTCCCTTTTTGCAGGGCATCACAGTACCAAAACCCCTTCATATCCTAAGCGCATGGATAAGCAACAGTCAAATACGGAAAACCGCTATTTCTGAACCAACATGTTAGTGCCATCACTAGCTGAAGTTCATTTGCAGGGATCAAAACACTTCTCCACTATGAAAATTAGAATTTCTGACTCTGGTGAATGGAAGATATCACATATCTCGCCACCATTTCCATGAGGAATACAAGCTCTCCAAACCTCACGTGGCAAAACTGATAAAAAGCCTGCTGATCTGGCATGAACCAGATTGGCAGATCTACCTATATGCAACACAGGGGTAGATGTATACAGGTATTAATAGAAACACTCACACAACTGACGTGGAAGCAACTACTCAACATTACCTGCCACGATGAAAATGAAACGCTGTCTTGATGGTTTGCTGGATTCCATGCTGCGTTCATCCTGTCACCTGCATGATCATTCTTCAGTGCCTTTAACTAGTGGGATTTAAATACCTACGTGATCTTAGCGGTCGCTGCCACCAACGCCAGCAACATCAGAAGGACTTTTGGTCCACCTGCAGATGGATTCCCTTGCCTTAAACTAACATAACTATACCTAATAGACAAGCACTAATGATGTTTCAACTTTATTCCCTAGAAGATGGAGAATTATTGTTTTCCAAATTTTGGGGAGGGAGAGGAAGAAAGAGGGAAGGAAGTCTTCAGGAAGAAATAAAACCTCAATCCTGCATTACAGTTTCTTTCACAATAAGCCAGGGCTCCCTATAGAACACGGCCAAACACTTCAGGAGACAATAAAAATTGTCAAGTGCAACACTTGCAAATAATCACAAAAAACAGTGCTTAATGTCATGATTAAGCATTTACAACACAAAAACCCCCAAATTGCCACAATACCCTCACTGTACCACCAGAGCTTACTAATACCTGCAACAAGAGAAGGCAAGCCTTCTTTCTTCAGAGTGATCTGTGTCATGGAAAATAAAATATTCCACTGATTTCTCAAATACTAATTGCTTACGATAGGCAGGATCATGGAAAAGTTTAGTAAGATTTTGACTCCAGTCATATTCCTGGCTGTGCAGGAATTTTACATGAACATCTGCCACAATACAAAAAAAAAGAGCACTGTGTCTCTCTCCAGTTCACAACCTGGATGTGTAAGTGCTTGTACTGCAATGGCAGACAGCGATGCCAGAATGTTTAATATTACACCACCTGTGAAGAAAGCTACATCACACAAAAATCCTGCTCAAAATACTGAAAAGAACAGAGAAGAATCAAGTCAGAAAAGCAGTTAAAACTTTGACAGCACTGTATGGCCCAGCAAGAACCCAGTGAAGACTGAAGAGAATCCAAACTGGATCTTTGGTTACAGTGACTGACAAGACTGTACATCCACTGCCGTGGCGGAACGCTTTCCTAAAAATAAGGTATTGGGTTTTGTTGGTGGGGTTTTTTGTGGGTTTTTGTTTGTTTGTTTGATTTCAAGCATGTATTTGTGCACCGAAGGATACAGCTAGATATGCAAAAGAATATACAGTAGGTCTGAATTTCTATGCACTTCAAGAGAATGCCACCTCTACCTTGAGCACCTTGACACAACTAGCTTTACACGAAGGCTTAAATGGGTTTGATATGACATCAAGTGTGACCATAAATGAAGTATTGCTAGATCCTATATTGCCTTTTCTTTTTTTTTTGTACAAATTATTTTTTGTAACCTTGTGTAAAATGAGTTTATTGTCTACACTGTAAGATCACACACACATTTGAGTGTGCAGTGAGCATCCCATTACAATACTTCCATGATGATCTTACTCTCTTCTCGCTACATAGTTGTAGGCAGGCACAGCACCTTGCCACTACAGGCAGGAGCCAGGTGCTAATCTTCCTTTTCCTTACAGAAAGGCCCCACGTGGCAGTCTTCCAAGTTCTCCTGTCTTCCAAGTTCTCCTGTCTTTGCCCTACCTGATTACAGCTCACCTGGCACCCCAGGGCCAACCCTCCTCTCCATCACCTCTGCGAGAACTATTAGCGTCCCTTATGCCTTTTTGCTAAGAACACCACCAACTCAAGTCATCAACAGGTTCTTCCAGTATTTTCTGTCTCTTTAGTACAACAAATGATTATGCCAGATAATGAAAAAATGTAAGGGCTGGGGGGGGAGGGTGTTAGACTTGGATACTGATTTGTGAAAGATTCACACTGAATTATCCTTCAAGTCTGCAAATAGTAAAGGAAAAACCTCTCATCTTTTACAGCAAGAGGAGACCTGGTACAGGGTTTTTACCAAACTGTAAAAGGCAACATACCTCTGTTACATGACAAATGAGTACAGGAGCTGCTTGTGTTCAATTTTTTTACAAATTCTGGCACGGAAATTGCAGATAAAGATGAGTACTCCAATGCCATAGCACTTAGAGTCACAGAGAATCACTTCCTTGCAGTTACAATTGACATAAGCCCCCAGGACCAGGGCAAAACACGCACACACTGGCAGTAAGTACCAAACAGTTTCTCTACTGCTTATCTTATTTTTCTGAGGAAGAAAATTTCTGTCTTCTCTTAAGACAAGAGAAACACACACAGAAGAACCAGTCAACTGAATTCTTACCGTGCTGCCTCTGGAGACACCAAAGCCCAGCGGACTGGCAATCCTCCCCTCTCCTACCTCCCTGCCTTTCAGAGGGGAGACTGGCAACAGAAAAGGAGCCCCAGTCAAGTGAGACTGCTCTAAGCTCACAGCAGTGCTGCACGGGCAGAAGTGAGACCAAACTCTGCGCACTCCCATACTCTTCCATGCCAACACAGCCACTCAATTCGTGTTCTGCAATTTAAACACAAAACCCAACCAGAAAGCCACACACCACCCCCTAAATCAGCCAAAGACAAATTTACTTAATATATATTAAGTAAATCAAGCAAGTACAATATGTTAATCACAAAACGCCAGGACAAATAAATATTGATGAAAAAATACACTGACAATGCACAGCGCTGCTGAACAGTCACCTCTTAACGCCCAGGCTAAGGAAAATGTGTCTAGCACTAACCATACACCTCACCACACCTAAAGCACTTGAGAAAAACTAACTCATGAAGTAAAATTATTCAAAGTGCTATCTAAGCCCATAAAGAATCACAGAATGGTTTGGGTTGGAAGGGACTTTCAAAGCCCACCCAGTCCAACCCCCCTGCCAGGAGCAGGGACATCTCCAACCAGATCAGGTTGCTCAGAGCCCCAGCCAACCTGGCCTGGAATGTTTCCATATGTACTTTCTCAATATGGAAAAATATCTTCTATCAAGGGAGCTGGCTGTAGAAATTCAATCATGAACTAAGTTGCTATCAATTTCCAGTGTTATTTACTGGCCTCAGACTAACACAGAGTAGTAGCATTGTAAGTGACTTATCCTACTAGATCGGTTTAAACAGAGAAGGCTGTTTCCCTTTTTTTCAAAAAACCACAAGCTATTTCTAATTGCGCTCTTCAGATTCACGACACAGATCAACTTCTGCCACCCATACACCCAGCCCACGCACTCAGAAACCTGCAGAAAGATCACTAGCCAGCAGCACAGTGGAAATTTCCTCTCCTTTGCTATTCCACTGGCAGAGCGGCTCGCAAAAGCTCTTATTTCCATCTGAATGGAGGAGAACTCCTGTCAGAGCTAGGGCCCTCTCTTGACAGACAGGAGAGGTTGGCACCGCGAAGCGAGCACATCCGTGCACGGCCCGCTTTGGGCTCCTCCTCACCGTGACAGCATCCACCGAGATCGTGTCAAGGCCAGGGGTGTACTGGCCTGCTCCTCTACACCACGCTGAGAGTCCTTGTTGGTTTTGTAAGCACAACTATCAAGTATCCCAACTACATCCAGGTTTTGGGAGGAGATGCAGCGTTTTCTGAAGTCTGTAAATATGTCCCATGAGGGCTGAAGAAACATCCTGATATTAAGCATTTATACAACAGTTTAATATGAGAAAACACACTCAGAAAATCCAAATATTTTTATTGGAAGCAACAAGATTATGATAACATGCTTTCCAGCCCAGAGGAAAGCAGTGGGAAGACTACCTGAAAGTAGGAAAACAAACACTGCCTTCACAGGCTTTACTGGAGAGCCTTCGTTTAAAAGCTTTATTTAAGAAACATACAAGGCCCGAAGCGCTACGCTGGAACAAATGACACAGAACGATCACTCTTTTTTTGTGGACTATCGGGAATCGGGGCTCGAGCTTTTTGGGTTTTGCTTTTTTTTTTTTTTTCCGCTTTCCCTCTCTGATCCGCGGCTACCGTCTCGAAGCACAAAGGCAGCCGGGGCTCATTCATTCCCGGTTTCCTGCGGCGCTGGAGAACGGCGCAGGGGGCGCGGCGAGGCACGGAGGGAGGGGAGCGGCCGCACCGGCACCGACACGCGTGGGGCGGCCGCCGGCCCCGCACCTCCACGGCGGAAGCCCGTCACAGCCGCAACCGAGGCGGCTCCCGGAGTCCCCCCGCCCCCCGCCTCGTCCCGTCCCCCCCGCGGCTCCGGCGGGGAGGGGCCTGCGGGCCCATTTGCTGCATTTGCGTACTGAGGCGGGCGGGTGAGTCAGCTCG
>JAAGAY010002417.1:53399-65203 GCA_011801015.1 Ardeotis arabs
CGGCACGGGGTCTCGCCCGCCCGGGGGCTGAGCCGTTAACGCCGCCAGTACGGCGCTTTCCCCCGCCACCGCTCCGGTGGCGACGCCGCCTTGGCAGCACGGCCTTGAGCGGGCACCCAGCGCAGGCAGCGCCCGCGGGGCGAGGGGGGCCGCTCGGCAGGAGCGGTGCTAGGAACGTGTCAGAAGGGGAACAGGTCAGCAAGCGTGATTTCTGCCTGCGAACCTCCTGTAACTGTGCCACCGTCCTGAAACCCTCGGACAAAGAACAGGTGAGTGCAAAATTACAGAATCACAGAATCACAGAATTATCAAGATTGGAAAAGACCTAAAAGATCATCCAGTCCAACCATCACCAATACTTCACAGCTAAATCATATCCCTCAACACAGCATCCAAATGTTTCTTGAACACCCCCATGGTCGGTGACTCCACCACCTCCCTGGGCAGTGCATTCCAGTGCCTGACTACCCTTTCTGAGAAGTAATATTTCCTAATGTCCAGCCTGAATCTCCCCTGGCGCAGCTTGAAACCATTGCCTCTAGTTCTATCACTAAATTGCTGTAGAAGGTCATATATAATACGACTCCTTTGAGCAGAAGACCTCAGAAACTCGTTTGCTGTCACACTGCTAAACGTCAGAGTAAGAACAGCACAAAAAAGCATTCTCCGTCTGCCAGCTGACAGCAGAGGAACAGGCTCCGTTTACTCTCTGGCGTGGAGCAAGAGCTTCTTCAGTGCCATCGGGCCCGTCGCTCAGCCCTTCGAGGCAGCTCCAACGTGTCCTCCCTCACACACTGCTCAGTCGCTGTAAATAACAGACCGTTCATCAGGGACTTCGCAAAACTCACGTGTAACGAGAGCGCTACTGCATCAAAGCAGTTCTTAAAATAGACAGTCAGTAAGCCAGAGATCAAACCCCAGTGAAAAAGCTGAGACAGACTACATCTTAAAAATGTCACAGCAACAAGAGGAATTAAGTATTTATCAGCATGGGTAGTTTAAATCTTTATCGTGGTTGCAGTATTATTCATGCCAGAAAGCAGTGAATGTGAAGCATAAAATAGAATCAACCTATTTGCCTCCTGAACGTCTGATTCCAATAGCCTCTTTTCTTCTGTTACAGTACATCATCTAAATTGTTGCTGCAAAGCAACAGCAGAAAATAACGTATCACTCACTGCTTAGTGTCACCCTGATCATCCAATGCATTCCATTCCAGACCAAAAATAAGCCATCTCCATTTTTCTTTTTTTCTTCTAAATGTCACCAAGCAAAAGACTGAATGTCATTCCCAGTTTACTCAAATATTCTTAAGGAATAATACATCAGCAAAATGCGCCTACAGCCATCTTTTTGGATTGGGCACCGTATTGATTCAATAACATTAAAGTTTACTAGATGCAAAGAGTGGGAGAGTTAATACAGATTTTTAAAAATCAGATTGCCTCTAAGGAATGACCATGCCCTACATGATGCAATGAAATGTCAGTGTTTAAATATATTCGTATTTAAAAAACATTAGAGAAAATGTAAACAAAAGTATTAAAGGAACTAATATTATCCAGCAACCACTGAAACTGTTCAGTGTACTCATCATAAAACACAGGAATGTTTTTGTGCTCTGCTCCAGTGAGTTCAGAGGCTCAGTTTGACTGCAGTAACTATTAAACTTGTTTTCAAAATCAGCGGTCTCATGCTGCCCAGCATGACTTACGTGGAGTGGTGGATCCTCGTCCCCACTGAAAATCAAACTGTTTCTGAGATCCAAAGGGTAAACATTTTAACTCATGGGTGTACAAACTCATAAGCTAGACACTGATCCCAGGTAAAATAATGGAGAGGTCTGTCCATATTCCTTAAAAAAAGTCATGAAAGGCAACAGCATGACCTGCTATACAATCAGCTGCGGTCGCAGGGCGGTGTTTGACAGCTACATCCCTGCCAGACCGACGTTATCTTTCACGCCAGACAGAGCCGCAGGGGACCCCGTGGGGTGGGTGCAGCAGGGCAGGACGTCACAACCAGGGCCCATCCCACTGCCAGGGTGTGGGGCAGATGAGAACCCAAGTCTGAGGCTAGGCCAGGACATCAGCCCGGGAGTCGGGGTCCAGGGCCGCAGAGCGCAGGCACAGCGGGGGCTGGAGACCAGCACGCCGCTGGCGGCGCTGGGTCCAGTGAAATGGGGCTCCGGGGGCCACGAGGGGCCAGGGTCAAGTCAGACTGGCCAGGGCAAGGCCTAGTAATGCACTCAGGGCCCTGATGAATAGCAACAAACATCTTATTTTTAAAAATAATTAAATGTTCATCTGACAAAACTAATTGCACTTCCATTTTAAGCTTAGATTTCTCCAAGCTCTTGATTTAGTGCCACAAGACATTTTGATTCAAAACACCTGGTTTACATAGAAATAACTGGACTAAAAGCTGGCTCTGACATTTCAAAATGTAATTGTTAGTGGCAAGGTCGATGTTTCAAGCGGCATCCTGCAGGATGCCGATTCCTGAGCCGAAGGTATTTTGCGTTAGCGGTCTAGGTGGTTGTATAAAGTGATAACGTTTAGAAAAGACAGAAAGACTGGTGTGTTTATAAAGGGATCATGTTTAGAAAGGATAGAAAGACCGATGTGTTCATTTGTTCAGCAAAGCACAAGCAATGCAGTGGCAAAAATGACTAATGCAATCCAGCGGGTGTAAAAAATTCTTCTAGAAAGAAGATCTCTGTGTGCACGTTGGTGAAGAAACACACACAAAAAAATCCCTGCACCCATTTCTGCTATTTACAATAGCAGGAAAATGGAAATATTAGTGATAGTTCAAAGAGTACTGAAAAATTATCCAGTACGAAGCTTCCACATTTCAGCTTATTCAAGTTCTGAAAGAAAAAACCTGAGAAGAGATGAGATTACTTTGAATAGGTACTTAAATGTAGAAAAAGATCTTGATAGTATGACCTCTTCAACCTTGCTGACAAAGGCAATGGTGTCTGTTTGCTGGCAGCTGTAGCTAGATAAACCTAATGTTGATATTTCCTGACTGTGAGGGCAATTAAATATTTAAATCGTTTATATCAGGAGAGATAGCGAGTATGCCTTTGCTTGGCTTTTAAACATGAGATTAGATACACTTTTAAAAGTCAAGTTTTAATTCAGCGTCGGAAGAAATCCAGTTGTGTGTGGACAGGCAGCAAGACTTTGCTTACCGTCAAATAACATCGCAATGCGACGTTCTTGGTCAGAAGCAGTATCCTCTACTTGCAGACACCATCCAAAAAGCAAGACCAGTTGTCTGTGCTGTCCACAGGGATTTTCCCCATGTTTGGTCAGGTGGTAACTGAAATATTTGATTGGGTTCCATGGAGAGAAATGAATGAGAGCCACTGGTGGTTCTGAGTATGGATGTCTGGTTTGGGCTCATCGCCTCACAGACCATTCAGCACCAGGAACGGTGTTTGTAATGGTGTAATTTGCAATATGTGTTTTCCAAAGCACAACAGGATAAATATTAAAATAGTAATTGTATAAAGATACCTGCTAAGATATTTTTTAAAATTGTCATGCACATCTCTGGAAAGAAAATAAAATATGACAGGAAGCAAGATTGCTACAGTTTATGGTACAGAGACTCTACAGAGGGCAGTTCTTAGGGCAAGCTAAATTTCTTTTATGTGGCTAAAGGGAATTTCACTTTGGCCCATTGGAGGATTCCTGATGACTAGAAAGCCACCCCCTTCTTTTCTAGTTTGAGTCTCGGGTGGACTACGGAATGACACAATTTTGGCATCACTCGGGTAGCTCCCTGGGGCTGCTGCAACTTCCACAGGGGTTTGCCCAGCCTGGTTTCAAAGCAGCTTTTGAATTGCAAGAGATGGATGCATAAGACCCAAATCTGCTTCTTTATCCTCAGCTAAGTTTTGAACTGGAACCAGAAGATACAGGATAAATTCAGGAAGGACCAACTTCAAAAGTATTAGGACTGAGGAATACTTCCTACTTCGTTGTACAAAATACCAAGAAACACAAGACACACATTTTCTAAAAAAAAAAAAAAAATACAAAAGACTTCCCACTAAAAATGAAAAGGAAAATATCTGTCATTGTGAGAGTAGAAAGACTACAGAAACAGTTCTTGTGTTTGGTGGTTTGCCAATGAATAAGAAAGGGCTGGTAAAAAATGCATTAATTGTGCAGAGCCCCCTCACTCTTGAAAAAACTCCTTTATTCACAGAGACAAGGTTCTGCTCTCATATATAGCGCAGAACTCCTGTTAAGTCGATGGGAGTTGACTTGCGTTACGCAGAGGAGACTTTTGCGCAGATATTCAGCATTTGTTTACCGTAGGAAAAAGAGCCTCTGTTGTCGAAAACGATTTCACTGCTTATTTTTAGGGCTTAAGTGAGCAAAGCTCAATTTGTAAGAATTGCATTTTATAACTATTAGGGTTTTTATCTGTTTTGTAACATATGCAGTCAGAGTTAGGTTTCAGAATTTTTTCATGGACAAGTAAAAGAGCTTCTTAATTAAACCTGGTTTGAGAAGAGTTTATAAAAATAAGGCATCTGTCTTGATTGCTGAAGCGTTTTCCTCCCATTTTGAGCTAATACTTTGTAAACAGCGTTGAGTGAGGGACCACAGACGCCGGTACTGGTGAGGACTGTCTACGGACAGAAGAAGGAACTGGGCAAGACGGCTGGCATTAGCTGATGGGTGACTCTGGGACGGGAGCAGAACGGGTGGGGGCAAATGGGATGCCAGTAGGAAGAGGGGCTGAAGAGGGAAGATGAACAGGAAAGGCAAGGTGAGGAATTGGAGGCCAAAAAAGAAGTTTAATGATGAAACTCACATTAATTGTGAAGTGCTGCTGAAAGAGATCGTCCCTCCTCTCCCTACTCCACCGTCCCTTCCAACCCTGGTTGTGAGTTTTAGCATTGGTGTTCATTTTACCCCGTGATGACCTGATTCAGAGAGCTGAACTGAAAGAAAACGATTCCTGCAAGTTTAGTTCCCTGACTCAGCTCCCAAGGGAGACCAGGGCAGACAGTAGGAGGAATGGGACTGCCCCTTTCAGTAGCAGCCCACAATTAGATTGGCAAAACCACATCCTGAGTTCAGCAGGGGACTCAGGCAGCAAGCCAAGGAGAAAGCCAGCGCTGGCTAAGCCAGGAGACTGAGGCTGAAATGAGGAGTCTGTGAAGACAGAAAACTGTTGAAAAATTGATGTTAGAGGGAAGGAGAGGCCTGGAGAAGTGAGGTAGGATTTGGAAGGAAGGAGAGGGCAGAAAGCAATTGCTGGAGCCTCTGTCCTTGCTGGAGTACCATGGCCTGCCCCTAAAACTAGATTAGAAAATGCTACATTTCACTATTCCTTTACCACCAAACTTTGTGATGCCGATTATGAGCCAATGTGCATGTCTTCTGTTATCCTTGAAGGGGACAACTTATTACGCTTATCAGTAATCAATGCCTGCAACAGGCAAAAGTCTTCTGCAGTAATCAAATCTTATTGATAAAAGTATCCTACCAACATGATCGTCTCATGATAGCACTGACATAGAATCATAGAATCATGGAACAGTTTGGCTTGGGTTGGAAGGGACCTTCAAAGCCCACCCAGCCCAGCCCCCCTGCAAGGAGCAGGGACATCTCCAACCAGATCAGGTTGCTCAGAGCCCCAGCCAACCTGGTCTGGAATGTTTCCAGGGATGGGGCATCCACCACCTCTCTGGGCAACCTGGGACAGTGCTCCACCACCCTCAGCGTAAACTATTTTTTCCTTATGTCCAGTCTGAATCTGCTTCCTTCTGTTTTAAAACCATGACCCCTCGTCCTGTCACACCAGGCCCTGCTGAAGAGTCTCTCCCCACCTTTCCTGCAGCCCCCTTTAGGCACTGGGAGCCGCTCTGAGGTCTCCCTGGAGCCTCCTCTTCTCCAGGCGGAACAGCCCCAGCTCTCTCAGCCTGGTCTCACAGCAGAGCTGCTCCAGCCCTCTGATCATCTCTGTGGCCTCCTCTGGACCCTCTCCAACTGGTCCACGTCCTGATGTTGGGGGCTCCACAGCTGGACACAGTGCTGCAGGTGGGGTCTCACCAGAGCAGAGCAGAGGGGCAGAATCCCCTCCCTCGACCTGCTGGCCACGCTGCTGGGGATGCAGCCCAGGATGCCGTTGGCTTTCTGGGCCACAAGCGCACATTGCCGGCTCATGTTGAGCTTCTCGTCCACCATCGCTCCCAAGTCCTTCTCCTCAGGGCTGCTCTCCATCCACTCTCCACCCAGCCTGGATTTGTGCCTGGGATTGCCCTGACCCACGTGCAGGACCTTGCCCTTGGCCTGGTTGATCTTCATGAGGTTTGCACGGGCCCACCTCTCCAGCCTGTCAACTACATGTCTCTAG
Source organism: Ardeotis arabs (assembly GCA_011801015.1). Classification (NCBI taxonomy): domain Eukaryota; kingdom Metazoa; phylum Chordata; class Aves; order Otidiformes; family Otididae; genus Ardeotis; species Ardeotis arabs. Next base: position 59,787 of record JAAGAY010002417.1, read on the forward strand.
GTTGTTAAAAAATGGGAAGAGAAAAAGATAATTAAGTAAAAAAAACCCCAAAAACTAAAACAAAAAAAGCCCACAAAGGAACTTTGAACATCTGTAAATTACAAAAACCCTAGAATTACAGTTCACCTATGTTGGTTAATAAATCACTAAAGACAAGCAAGAAAGGCTAATTATACAGCCAAACTTTTCCCCTAAAAGTGATACCTACAAAAATAAATAGCTTTGGAAGAAAATTTTCATTTAACTTTTCCTGGTTTTTGTCTGGTGTATCTGTTCAGATATCTCTCACATGAAAGCGTTAAATCTTTTTCATTCAGTTTTCCTTCTGTGTCTGTGTTTCCCTACTGATGTAAATTTAGTCTATACAGTGCTTGTAGTTTGTGAAATACAATAGCTTGCCCCTCTAATTTATTTAAATACTACTGAGAAATTGTTCCATAGTGGGAACCAGTATTTTCAGTTTTCCCAGCCCAACTTTCTTCTCCCAGTCGAGTCACTGATTCCCTTCGTGATCTTGAACGAATAATTTGATTTAATTGTACCCGTGTCGAGCCAGCTGGATAACTAAAGTAAAAATTCAAGCAGCTTTTCATTGAAAACCAAATGCGATGCCTAAAAAACCAAATGCGATGCCTAAACCGTGCCTTCCCGAGTACACGGACACGGGTGAGACTAACCCGCTTTCCCTTGGGACCGTTTGTGAGAAAGCCAAGCATTTCAAAACCTAGAAGATGGGTTCAAGTTTGGTCTTGAAAGCCATTTTTGCTAATCCAGTAATTAACACGCTGGGTTTGCACAGAATAAAGGATCTTAAATATTTAAAAGCATATTATCGTAGTGTTTTTAAGAGAGTCACTATTTTTTAAAACGTATTAATTTATTTGGGCCTGGTGTGATAGGATGAGGGGTAGATTTAGATTGGATATTAGGAAAAAATTTTTCACGATGAGAGTTGTAGATCACTGGAACAGGTTGCCCAGAGAGGCAGTTGATGCCCCATCCCTGGAAACATTCCAGGCCAGGTTGGTCGGGGCTCTGAGCAACCTGATCTGGTTGGAGATGTCCCTGCTCCTCGCAGGGGGGTTGGACTGGGTGGGCTTTGAAGGTCCCTTCCAACTCTAACCAATCTATGATTCTATGATTTGTTCGCTTCAAACAGACTCGATCTCAACTGTTACGTTTCTAAAACTCTGGTGGCTGACTTAATGAATGCTGGTGACTCATAAGGCCTATTATTAGTCCTTCTGAGCATACATTAGCTAAAAAAAATTACAGCAAGCTAGCTTTTGGGTACTGCTTAGCAGAAACTTCACTGTATTATATAAACCATTGCCATGTAGTTCTCCTTTAACTGTTAAAAAATATGTTGTAACCTACTTGTTTTGGGTATGTCTCATTTTACTTTCTAATCCAAACAGTGTGGATGACATAGATACACCTCGTGATGGTGGCATCAAACGGACGTCATAAAAAAAATAAAAAACCAGCTGGTATACGGAACAGCTCTTGACTAATGTATTCATCTGAGGCTCTTCACTCACTCTTGGTGACTATTTCTGCCACTTCATGAGCTGGATTTGGTAAAAGGCTAACCCCCTTCAGCTGTCATTAACCACAAATGATATTGAAGACGCTCAGCGTTTTTTCCGTGAAGTCCTACGTGCATCTGTCCTCGGCAGATTCATTTTTAGGGAGTATCCCTGCAGTCAGTACAATGGTGGAACGCCCGCACCAAGTCACAAGACTTACAAGTTGAGATGATGTTAACTTTTTATGTTACGCAGTCAATCTGTTTCTTTAGAAGATTTTGAAAGAGGAAGTTGGAAAGAAGAGAACTTTTAAAAATGGAAAATGACAGTCGGCATTTTTTTTCTAGTCTGAATGTGTGGGAATTCCACTGTTACTCTATTTTTGGTCTGACTTTTTGACAGCATTTTTTTAAGATTATACTACCCTTACAGCAAATTATTAAATCATTTTAAACAAAATTATAACCGCTTTTTTTTTTATTTTTAACTACCTGTGAGTTTGAAATAGCAGTAGATACACTTTGTAGTCTATAATACAGTTTTATAAACAAATACTAGAAGAATAATAGAAAAGAGGATCACAGCTGCATAGGATCCCTATGTCCATTCCTGCTGCCGTAATTGAAATGGGCACTTTGCTGTCGTAATACCATCAATCTTCATTTTTTATTTATTTACTAACTTGTTTGCTAACAGAAGAAAGAGTATAATTTATAATAAAAGCCCATTTATGCAGCTTTGTGCAATCATAATTGCACTTTCTAACATTCAATCCAAAGACATATTGATTGTATCTAAGAGATCTGCTTGTTAACAAATTTGGGGCTACAGAAATGGATTTTTTAAAATAATTCCATAATACAAATAAAACAAAGCACTGACAGTCATCCTAAGGAGCGAATCTGGTTGTGATTTCTGGCGGAAACCACAGCGCAGTGTTCCTGTGTGGAAGGTGATTTATGAAGCTGCTGAAGGAACTTCCAAAGCCCATCCAGTTTGAGTTCTTGGCGCTCAAGCACGGGCTGACCATGGTTAGTCACCGCGGCGTAAGGCCGCGCGCACTGCGTGTCCAGTTGGACGACTGAAATCTGGCACATAGAAGAAGGTTCTTAAGAATCATAGAATCATAGAATGGTTTGGGTTGGAAGGGACCTTCAAAGGTCATCTAGTCCAACCCCCCTGCAAGGAGCAGGGACATCCCCCACTAGATCAGGTTGCTCAGAGCCCCATCCAACCTGGCCTGGAATGTTTCCAGGGATGGGGCATCCACCACCCCTCTGGGCAACCTGGGCCAGTGCTCCACAACCCTCATTGTGAAAAATTTTTTCCTAATGTCCAATCTAAATCTACTCCCCTCTATTTTAAAACCATTACCCCTTGTCCTATCACAACAGGCCCTACTGAACAGTCTCTCCCCGTCTTTCTTGTAGGCCCCCTTGAGGTACTGGAAGACCTCTATCAGGTCTCCCCGGAGCCTCCTCTTCTCCAGGCTGAACAGCCCCAACTCTCTCAGCCTTTCTTCATAGGAGAGGTGCTCCAGCCCTCTTATCATCTTTGTGGCCTCCTCTGGACCTTCTCCAGCTGGTCCATGTCCTTCTTATGTTGGGGGCTCCAGAACTGGACACAGTACTCCAAAGGTTCTTAACCAATACTTGAGAGGAATGACTGCCGTTGCCCTGTGTAATTATAGCAGAAAAAGGTGGATTTAGTCACATTTAAAACGCTGAAGTCACTGAGGAGGAAACGGTTGTTTGCAGAGGCTGTTCTGGAGGACAGCAGGCAATGAATTCGTATTCTTAACACGATGTGTGCTGTACAGTGGATTTCTCAAATATTGCCTAAACCAGTGTTCAAATAAATAACTACACCAGGAAATACTAAACATCTGCCTTAAGTTTGGTCACGAAATACAACTACACCTGTTCCCTCCCCTTTTGTAATCGTCAAGTGGTTGAGATTATCTCAATGAGAGCAGATTTTTTTTGTTAGTATCCCAAAAGTCATTACGGCAATACCCGCGGTGAAGTCTAGGTAGGGCAGCTATAATATATGTCTTGTAAATATGCATCCTGCATTTTAAAACATTCTTAGAAGGAGGCTTAATTTCTAATTTTTGTATTCAATTAGGCCTCTTCACTTAATCATTAAGAATTCAAATTGCCGAGATACAAACCCAGTTCATCTTATCTACATACGCTGATCTACATATACATACCCTTACGTAAACTGGGAGGAAAAAAAGCCACTAATTGGAAAGTCTATATTTAGATGGGAGGAGGAATTGTTTATGTGGCATAAGGAATAGTCAGTAATTATTGTTAAACAGTGTTCTCGAACACAGACCTAAGAAATTCTGGATTTAGGGGAAGCCGGGGAGGGTCCAGGTTTTGCCATCAGTGCCCTTTCTGGAGTGGAAAGACACAAAACCTCATTTGCAGTCCTCACCTGTTAACTTTGAAAAAGCTTGTATCTTTTTTAAATCAGACTGTTGATACGCCTCCGCTTTGCGAAGAACTCTCTTGCTCTTTCTTGTTGGCTGTTTTGTGTACAATACCATCTCACTGTAGACAGAGGAAGCTTTTGGTTTGCTTCCGCGTGTTCACTCTAAAAAACCAACCGAGTGGTCTGCTTGAAAGCCTCTGCTAACTCAGGGGGCTGCCAGCTAAAACTGACAAACACATACATGCTGCATTATATGAAAATTACATCTATGAATATGCAAAGAAAACCATCCGCTGAAAATATATGAGCTGTATTATGACATATACACGTAATAGGGGAAAATTTAATTCCCAAAAGTACCTTAGCCATAATTCTTCAGCTGCAGTTTTTTTCTTTTCTATTTTAGTACATCCTCTATTATTTGAGTTGTTCTTCAGCAGCACAGTTTACTAGAAGGAAAAATGCAGCAAGGCTCATTTCAAATCTAAACCCAGGAGATAAATTGCTGACAACAGATGTCGTGAATAGTCAAATATGATCTCCATTGTTAATCATACAGAAACTTTCCCTGGTTTTAATGCTAGAATTATAAACTCTGAAAAAAAAATAGAATATCTTATCTTATAACGTTTCTCTAATACTAACAAAGCTAAAACCTGGTTAGGACACACGTACTCTGCTGTTTCCTAGACATATGATTTCCACTTTGTAGAATCACAGAATGGTTTGGCTGGGAAGGGACCTTTGAAGGCCATCCAGTCCAACCCCCCTGCAAGGAGCAGAGACATCTCCAACCAGATCAGGTTGCTCAGAGCCCCGGCCAACCTGGCCTGGAATGTTTCCAGGGATGGGGCATCCACCACCTCTCTGGGCAACCTGGGCCAGTGTCCCACCAGCCTCAGTGTAAACTGTTTTTTCTTTATGTCCAGTCTGAATCTGCCTCCCTCTATTTTAAAACCATTACCTCTCGTCCTGTCACAGCAGGCCCTGCTGAAGAGTCTCTCCCCATCTTTCCTGCAGCCCCCTTTGGGCACTGGGAGGCCACTCTAAGGTCTCCCCAGAGCCTCCTCTTCTCCAGGCTGAACAGCCCCAGCTCTCTCAGCCTGGCCTCACAGCAGAGCTGCTCCAGCCCTCTCAGCATCTGCGTGGCCTCCTCTGGAACCCTCTCCAACAGCTCCACGTCCTTCTGATGTTGGGGCTCCACAGCTGGACGCAGTGCTGCAGGTGGGGTCTCACCAGAGCGGAGCAGAGGGGCAGAATCCCCTCCCTCGACCTGCTGGCCACGCTGCTGGGGATGCAGCCCAGGATGCCGTTGGCCTTCTGGGCTGCCAGGACACATTGCCGGCTCATGTTGAGCTTCTCGTCCACCAGCACTCCCAAGTCCCTCTCCTCAGGGCTGCTCTCCATCCATTCTCCACCCAGCCTGGATTTGTGCCTGGGATTGCC
>JAAGAY010002418.1:0-44814 GCA_011801015.1 Ardeotis arabs
TGCGTGGCCTCCTCTGGACCCTCTCCAACAGCTCCACGTCCTTCTGATGTTGGGGGCTCCAGAACTGGACACAGTGCTGCAGGTGGGGTCTCACCAGGGCAGAGTAGAGGGGGAGAATCCCCTCCCTCGCCCTGCTGCCCACGCTCCTCTTGATGCAGCCCAGGATGCGGTTGGCCTTCTGGGCTGCAAGCGCACATTGCCGGCTCGTGTTGAGCTTCTCGTCCACCAGCACCCCCAAGTCCTTCTCCTCAGGGCTGCTCTCCATCCATTCTCCACCCAGCCTGGATTTGTGCCTGGGATTGCCACAACCCACGTGCAGGACCTTGCACTTGGCCTGGTTGAACTGCATGAGGTTGGCACGGATACGCAGTTACAAAGGCAATTCAATACCGAACGGCTTCCTCAGGCATCACCGTTCTTTGCAGTACCAAGTACAACTCAACCAAAAGGCAAAAGCAAAAGAAATGTGTCTGAGTTACCTTCACATACGAAACCAGATGCAGAGGAAGGAAATTTCAACTCACTTTCGCAAAGGCATCTCTGCCGTAGGTGGCTTCTTGCTCCGTATGCTGTTTGTCAATGACATCCCGACCCGTAGCTACAGTTCGAAACAGAAGAGCCTTCTCCACCATGTCCGACTTTGTTGACAGCAAGTCTGCGATGATCGACACGACCTTGCCATTTTCTATTGCAGGCGTATCGCCATCCACCGAAAATTTCAAGTTCCCCTGCAAGAAGCAGCAAGAAATTTGGTTTCTCAGTCTGTCTTTTATGAACACGAATCCGTGCACGCCAAGGTCACCCATATTCCACCTGCTACTCCAGTCAGTAAATCTCCCAACGCATTAGAAGGGTGGGCCTTGCATATCCACCTACCCACAAAGCTCCAGCATCAGTGGAAGCAGCAAAGCCTGACTCAAAGCAGAGCATTCCTGCTCAACGTTCAGCTTTTGGGAAAAAAAAAAATTATATTAAACACTTCCAGAGGTTTAATCAAACACTGCCTCAGGATCCGGAGTGCAGTGGCGGGAAGTGACACTACGTACACAAACGCTGGATGTAGCATTTCGCCTTCGCTGCCCCGAAACGCGAGGCTGCAGTTCTCGCTGTCGTGCTGTGGCCCACAAAGGCACTGTGAGTATTCTGGGGAAGGTGACAGGTCAGCACGGCTGATGGGACTGCACAGCAGCGCGCTACCACAGCGGCTCCGTTACGGAGCACCTGCGGCGCCGGATGAAGCAGCAATGCCACCGCGTGATCTGCAGGAGAGGTCTCACGTCCCGCCTGCGCGGTCCGGCTCTGCCCCCACTCCCTTCCCCAGCACTCGCGCACAATTACTCCAGGGAGGAGAAGAAATTGGAAGAAAGCTACTGGTTTCTTCGTCATCTTCTCCTTGCCCCCCTGCTACGTCTCTCTGCTCAAGGAAACAAGACCTGAGCTACAGGGACACTGCGCAGGGAGGAGGCTCTGTGGTGGAGGAATGATTTCCTCAGCATCAGGATACAGAGGATTAAGAGGTCTCCTGCATCTGGCTGTGCTCAAGCCTCCACCATGAAGGGAAGTGCCGTCCCTCCAGCAAAACCAGTGGTGACGGCAGCTATGAGGGTAAAAAAGGACAGAAGGATAGCAAGGCAAGATCTCCCTGCCCTCCCACTGCCAAACCCAAAGTCCCTTCAGTTCCTTTTCAGTGCATGTAACAGCTCCCAGTGCTTTGTGATTTATCTTTCTTTGGGATCTGGAACATGCAGGAATAAATGTGATCTTCCATCCTTACTGCAGTGTCCTGTTCCATCAAGGAATTTCACTCCCCCCTGGAAGTTACACATTGTACACACTTTTCCAGCCAACAGATCTTCCAACTGCTTCTGCCGTAGGAAAACCAGAGCTGCTGGAAGTACAAGAACACCGCTTGGCCCCTCCCGAGGAACGGGCTGCTCACACCTGCGGGCAGAGAGCTTACCAAGTGAAGAATGGCTGCCACAATTTTGTAGACAGTCTGAATCTCCTCTTGCTTGAAGCCTATCACTTTCATGGCGTCAGCTACTGCTTTGAACTCTGCACCATCATTGATGGAACACTGAGGGGAAAGAGATGTTTGGGACATGAGGGGCTTCATGGAAGTCAACTGTGAGAAAGCAAAGATTTTGCAAGCCCATGGGAAATAGATATGCACGTCACTATTTTTCCAAAGCAAGACACCGTCACGAGATTTCTCCACTTGTTTTAATGCTGTACCGTGTGCTTGTACGCTCAACCCCGCGTTGGACACACAGGTACATGAGCAGGGTTTGTTTCCGCTGCAGATTTCTAGAGAAGCTGATAAAGGTGTCCAAGAAGGTCTACGGGTTGGTTTGCCAAAGAGCATCTCAAAAGAGCAATTATGAAATCAGGGAGCCTTCTGTCTGGACCCTGCTCCAGAGGAACAAGACTAGGGTCAACTCCAGATGTGTTTAAAGTCTTCAGGATCATGCTGTTATAAAACCTTTATGGGTTTGTCTCCTTCTTTCCTGCTCAGAGGCCCCCCTGAGGATAAGTCAGACAGGAAGAATGAATGCTTCAGTAACTCAAAAGCTCCTACTGTAAAAAAAAAGTCCTTACAGCTTTTTCAGCCAGAAAGCAGCTGAAGGCACCCATTATGAAGCAGGAAAAGTCTGTCATTGGTAACAGGTCAAATGCATTTGCATTTATTGGACTCACTGTCCAAAATGCCTGCATTTATTAACAGAGGCGATGTCTCTCCTACTACATCTGATTGTTTTTATAAGCAGACACAGATGTAGCAGGCACAAGCACACATATGCTCATCTTCTAGGGCCAGAAACTCCATTAAACATAGTACAGCAGGGTCACCTTTCCATTTGCATCCCATAAACACTGGTCTCGGCTTCCGCCAGCTCAGCAGTACTGTAAGTATTTCAAGAAGCGCTTACAATTTTAAGACAAGTTACCTCTAACTCACTGACAACAGCCTCACCTTCAGCTGTGCGCCAGGACAGATGTAGTTGTAGGCAGATGCATCCTTCTGAAGATGCAGAGAACGTAACATCTGGTCAGAACCGCCCTGGAGGAGCTGCACAAAGAGTAGTTTAAGAAATGGTGAATGAAAAACATAAAATCCTTCCTTCTTCTGTTTCTTATTCATCTGCTTGACAAGCAAAATCATAAAAACATTAAATTACTGCTACAGAAGAATTAGCCGCGGTATCTGGAGTCACAAGCACAACACGTGCGAAATACCCGGTCTGCATCGTGGTAGGGCTCTGGCCACCGGAACGGGGTTGCCTACACGGCTGTCCTTTCGAGGGACACAGCCGTTTAGAAAACAAGCCTGACCCTCTTCCCACACCAGCCACGTTTACGTCTGTGACACGCCACAGATGTGTCTTGGCAAGCACATCTGCCTTCTCTGCTCTACACAGAGCCTTTCCAGTACGGAAATGACACATGCGCGAGAAAGGCGTTAACATGCCATCGTGGGGTACTCAATAAGTGGGGAAAAAAATAAACAAACCTACATTTCCCTCACTGCAACCCTGAGAATGAAGGTTACACTAACAGGCCGACCATTTCTCCCAAAGGACACGGAAAGGAACCGCCATACAATATGGAAAACATTAAAAAGAACCCCTCCCGCAAAAAGAAAGTCAACTTGGTGTCATCAAATTACTTCCATATGGACTGAAGGCCTCCAGAGAAAATAGAGGGATTAGACTTATTACAAATAAAAGAGTCCAATATTGTACCATACTTGTTTAGTTAGCCTCCTTTTAAGTTTACAAAAATGTTAATATGGTACTGAAAGACAGAAGGAAAAAAAATTTAAAATCTTCCCATGCTCCTTCCTCAGTCCAGGTCTCTCCAAAGAACTAAAGAACCTGAGACCATCCAAGATGCAACAACAGTGGAACCCTCTGCAAAACACACGAGACGGCGAAAGCTTTAAATATTTTGCCTATCACATCCAGGAAACTTGAGAAAAGTAATTTGTTTCAGCAAACGAATACAAACCTGGTAAAAAGAATGAAAGCTTCGTTCTCCCGGCTGTTGCACAATCACACGAGACTGTGGGGAAACAAAAGACAAGGATATTTCTGGATGGGGATGGCCTGCTTCCCCAGCGCCTCCTCAGACACCGACGCACCAGGTCCCCACTGCTGGACACCTCCAGACCGAGCTGATGGGGCAGGAAGTCTGTTAGGGACGCTGTCAGCTAGGTACGGCCACGCAGTGTGAGGTCGATAACCAAAAAGACCACCTCGCGTAACAGCTGCCACGTCCTGCCGCCAAGCGGGAATCCCATGTGGCAACTACAGCATTGCTTTCATGGAAGAGTCAAATAAAACGTCACTTTAGTTTCAGAGTTATTTAATCACTGGGAATGAAAACCAGGACTGTGTGACTAGAAAAAAGAAATCCACAGGCGGCAGCCAGGGCCTGTCAGGAGCCACCCTACAGCCGCAGGCCAGGCTGGCCAACGGCACCCAGCCCCTGCGCAGGCCAGCGCTCTGCTCCGACACGGGGGCATCGGTTTAGGGAGCAAGCGGCAGCTCCATCCTCAGAGCACTCATTCCAAATCAGCGCAACACAGCACAAAAAAAAAAATTTTAAAAATAAAATACAGCAGAAATTCAGTCACCAAACAACTTATGCTTATTTTATGCTACAGGTTTGGACGATGGAGAGCGATGAGTTCCTGCCGCAGTGCAAAGTCACCGTCTGTGAACTGCTTGTGTCCAGCCCTCTACTGCTTTCCAAACGGGAGCAAATTTCACTTGGTAGAAGCCAAGAGTATGAAAGAAATGATCAGGATTTAAGTCACTGCAGCTGCAGCCCCACGCCTTTTTTGCATGAAATAGGACATGTAAAATGTTTGGGATTGTGCTTTTGTTTTTTAAAATAAAGTGTTTATTCTGAAAATGGACTTCAGGGAAATAATGGGAAAAGGAAAAAAAACACAAACAAAAAAGGACATTAGCAGATGTGGTCAAACACACAAATTAAAGCCAGCCACGTGTCTCACATAACGAGAGCTGTTCATAGCTCAAGCCCAGTTTCTCTTCAGTTTTACATATCCCAGTGTTTTCAGTCACCACTTAATGACAAGAAAAAAAAGTTACACTTAGGATCACCTGGAATATATAAAACCAAAGCTACTGAAAGATCATACAGGGCCGTGGCATTACTCCAGAACAACCCCTCCGAAGCATACCGTTGCTGCTCGCAGACCTAGACAGCTTCTCCTTTCATTCACCAGTGAGATCGCAACGCAGGAACTTACAAAGAAGGAGTTTGGCAGACGTTAAATTAATCTTGGTTTTTTTTCTGGACATGAAACACAAACATCTTTATGCACATAAACTTTTGAGTAACACCAGTCCCTCACGCGGTGCACTCTGAAAGCGGCGGCGTCACAGGGCAGTGCCAGTGCTTCACCAGCATTTCAGTTACTTATACTGACTCCTGGAGGAAAATTAAGTCCTAGATTTAACGAGATTCCACGCCCTCACACATCACCCGTTGACATAACACGTTTGAAAGGGAAACTTTCTAATGGCAAAGCACATACTACAAAAGGAGCTACGCAAAAGCCTCTGACTCTGAAAGCGAGCGCGCCTCACCTTTTCTAGTAAGTAATTATTGATGTGCCCACCTATGGGGTCTCCTTTAAAATCAAAGTTGATATCCATGTATTTTCCAAACCTGCTGGAATTGTCGTTACGGTTTGTTTTGGCATTGCCGAAGGCCTCTAAGACACAGTTGGACTTCAGCAGGATGTTCTTCACTCTGTAGAACAGACAAATGGAAAAGAGAAGAGGGTAAGTCCAGACTTGTATACTCAAACCACGGCAATTTTTCTCACAGGCACTTCTCTAGAAGAATTCAATAACAGGGGAGATGCTCTTTTGTGACATATCTGCGCAGACGTGTGTGACATCAGCAATCCCATGGGAAATCAGCTGGGAACTTTTGGTAATGTCCCTCACAGCTGAGCAAACGGGAACCAGAGGTCAGATCCTCCCCCTGAAAACAGCATCAAAAATTCAATTCCTTTACATGCGTAAGTTTTGAAATCAATTTCTTGAACTCTTTTGAAAGTAATGTTCAACATTTTTGCCGAGGTAGGCATTAACTCTGTTTCAGCAGAAAGTCACACTGGTTGCTCAAAAACTTTTCCTCCGAGGCTGACAGTCACATTTTGCAATCCAGGAGTACGCTCCTTGCACTCAACGTGCTATTCTAACGCACACGTATTTCAGGCAGCCTGCCACAGGAAACAGGATTTCTAGATACTGTTTTTATTTTGAACATCTGAACTTTCAAAATACAATTTTCTACATGATTTTAGCAATCAATATTGCAAAATTCCCAGAGGAAAAGTAGTATTTGAAGAAGTTAGGTGAATGGTGTAAAATCAGCATGCAATTAGTACAAGAGATCTTCTAATAACAGGGTGCCACGGAGTCCACAGAAAGAGATTCACAAACAAAACAATTTGATTTCTTTTTCTGCGAAGCCCTTACCTTTCCACCTCTGCTCTCTGGCCGGGGTTGGTAATGGCTGCTATGTACTGCATGATGTATTTACTGGCCTCGGTCTTCCCAGCCCCGCTTTCACCTGAGGGCAGGAACACAATGACACCACGGATCAAAAAACCCAAAGCACATCACGGGACAGCCTATCTTAATTCTGCCCTGAGGGCGGTTGGTTTTTTGTTATTGTGCTTTCCGAAGCAATCTTATTTGCGCGCACTTTGAACATTTGCTAAATTGAGCCGCAACCCTGCCTGGCTGTTGCTGCTCTGCTGAGTTGGGAGCAGTTATGATGTAAGATTTCCCAGGTCGGGGAAAGGGCTGGCACACCGAGGATCAAAAGGAATATTGTTAGAAGAAAAAGCCTGGCACGCAGAGGCCTGGCCAGCAGCAGCGCCGGGAGCTGCAGCACAAGAGGCTACTGTTCAGCACACCATCTCGCGGCCCTCGCCTTTCAGAGCTGCTACAGCACGGGAACATCAAGGAACCGAAGTGCCAGGATCCAGGCAGAGACCGTTCATGGTACAAGCACCGCTCGCGCTGTTAGAGCCACGACGAGCAATCCGTGCGGCCTCCGAAACAGAGAACAAAACCCTGGCCCGTCAGCCAAGGGACGAAAATCAGCAGCTCTCTGGAGACAGGAGCCCTGTTCCCGCTGAGCTCCATTCACGCGGGCAGAGCAGGCAGGGGCTCGTGTTCAAGTTAGCACTTTGCAGAGCAGATTAAGCTGATGACTGACACCAGCTCTTGAATTAGATAAAAAATAATTGTTAAGGTTTCCAGACACAGATTCAAATGCAAATAAACAGCTTTAACAGTAATGAATTTTTCTTTTGTAAAATGCTGTCAATAGCCAAATCATTATTCTTCCTCTGCCTAGAATTTCACAAAGATCAAGTGTTCATCGTGATGAAAAGCTCTTTCAGCTTACCTGATATTACAATGCAGGTGTCTTTAGATCGCCTCTTCATCGCTTTGTAAGCGGCATCAGCAATCGCAAAGAGGTGAGGAGGCCTCTCGTACAACTCCCTTCCTTTGTACTGCTCAATCGTGTCACGCCCATAGATGTTCAAGTTTTTGTAAGGATTCATGGAAACGACCACCTCCCCAATAAATGTATAAATCCGTCCTTTTTCAAACCTACCCGGGATGAGACAAAAGGGAAAAAGGGAAATCGTCAAACACAGAGCTTCAGAATTTGTCTTCCAAGCAAGTTGTCCGTGTCATCAGTTGAACTCTTCAATCCATCATCGTACTGAAATATAATAAAACACTGACTATGGACAGAGAAAAAGAAAAAAATAAAAAGAGAGAGAAAAGAAAAAGAAAGCACGCCAGCCACATCCTGGGCTGCATCCCCAGCAGCGTGGGCAGCAGGGCGAGGGAGGGGATCCTGCCCCTCTGCTCCGCTCTGGTGAGACCCCCCTGCAGCACTGCGTCCAGCTCTGGAGCCCCCAACATCAGAAGGACGTGGAGCTGTTGGAGAGGGTCCAGAGGAGGCCACGCAGATGCTGAGAGGGCTGGAGCAGCTCTGCTGTGAGGCCAGGCTGAGAGAGCTGGGGCTGCTCAGCCTGGAGAAGAGGAGGCTCCGGGGAGACCTGAGAGCGGCTCCCAGTGCCCAAAGGGGGCTGCAGGGAAGGTGGGGAGAGACTGTTCAGCAGGGCCTGGTGTGACAGGACGAGGGCTAAGGGATTCAAAATAGAGGGAGGCAGATTCAGATCAGATATTAGGAAAAAAATTTTTACTACGAGGGTGGTGAAGCACTGGCCCAGGCTGCCCAGAGCGGCGGTGGATGCCCCATCCCTGGAAACGTTCCAGGCCGGGTTGGCCGGGGCTCTGAGCAACCTGATCCGGTTGGAGATGTCCCTGCTCCTGGCAGGGGGGTTGGACTGGGTGGGCTTTAACAGTCCCTTCCAACCCCAACCGTTCTATGACTCTGTGACATTATGTGACCAGCGTGGCCCAGATGGTGTGTTAGCATATTACGTAGCAACCCGACGTTACAAGGACTAAGAACCAGGGCCAGCTTTGAATCTCACCGCCTAAAATGAAATGCGTGCTGCTGTTCCACTTACGGATGCATGACCGATCAGGTTACTGAGGTACAAACGCCGACTGTATTTCTGAGTATAGCAAACTTGCTTTGCCGATGCAATCAAGACGGCTTTTTGCACATGCAGGTGTTTCTGTTGCCATCACCGTGCTGCCAGGAACAAACATTTCTAAGAAATTCTTTAGCAAGATTTGAGGTTTACTGTTTCTGCGATTGGCAATAAGTAAAGATGAGTGTGTGATGAGCTTATATAATCTGGCTCACAAAGGGGATTTAAAGGCAAACTGTTTTTCACATTCTCCAGCTGTCCATAGCCCAGCTCAGGTCTGAGAAGCTGAATTTTGAAGCCCCTCGCGTAGAGGGGCTCTCATCACATTTGCAAGAAAGTTAGCGAAGATACAAGCCAAAGAGCAAACGACAGCCTTTCAGCTCTGGCACTTCGCTGCCATGCCGTCCTTTTCACTAGAAGGGACTTTGAGATCATCACTGCTGCCAAAGGAGGAGGGAAAGCTTTTGAAGAACCTGTGAAAACAATGCTAAACCACACCTTTCCTAACCTCTACCTGGTCCTTAGTGTTCTGTCTGCAAACAACACAGAAAATAAGTCAATGTTTGTCTTAAAAAAAAAAAAAAAAAAACCAACAGTAAAAAAGTGTTTAAGTCAAAAGATATTTCCAAAGAAATTCACATTTTCTTGGAAGTTACCTAGCAGAATAGCCCAGAAGGATTTCAGGTTAGCAGCTGTGGATTCATACAGCATTTGCTTCTGCGGAGGAGAAGGGATGACAGCAGATTGAGAGATCAACACGCAAACCGTGGCACTTCCACCATTAACCACCTGTCTGCACCCTGTACTGAGATCTTACGACATTAGATGGCACCAGAACACCTCTCCAGAGCACAAGGGCCTTCCCAGTCCTCCACGGACCCGCACAAATTCCAGCATTGCTTTATTGAATTTGTTACCACCCCCGTGTGTGACAGGCTTGGCATTTTCCATTGTTCATTTGAGATTTTCCTGCAGCATCTCGGCAGTGTCAGTTTTTAGCAGGTGTCATAAAACTCAAGAAATATAATTTAGCAATCAGTATTCCACTTTCCAAAAGCCTTTTTCCCTCAATTCCTGCGCTCTCCAGAAATACTTCACTAAAATGACGCAAGAACTGCAAAATGTCTTTTTGTTCCTGCATTCAGTTTTAACTGAGGGTACTCCTGGTATGCACTTCCCAAGACAATAATGAGCTTAAAATGCAGATATATTTTATATTTCAGAGATACATGCTGGTATGAAATACAGAATCGCAGCCCAGTTCTTAAAAACAAACAGTTTGTTCACCGGGAAACCAGAAGATGGACGTAGGAACGCAGGAGACCTCACGCACTCAGTCCTTGTCATTTGCCATCCCTAACTTTAATTATTTGAAGAACAGATTGTGGGATTTGGAAGATACCAAACATGCAAGACACACGTGGGTGCAGAGAGATCGTACGCCAGGCCGCTGGTCAGGAGCACCGGGGACTCTACACATACACGGGAGAGCTGAAAAACCCCAACACACACAACGCTGCCGCTGCGAGGAGATCCAATCACACCTGGACGTCCATACGTAACGGCAGCCATCACAAGGGCATCGGAATCGGCAGAGCCCTTCCCATCTCTTCGGAGCCAGCTGATCCGAAAAGGCAAGCGGCCCAACGGAGAGCATACAGACTGCTCTCCAAAAGCCACCGCGCAGCAGGCACGCAGCCACTGCTGAAGGCATCACATCATCCAAATAAAGATACAGCAGTTTCTGGAGGAGGTTTTAAGCCCCACCATATCACCAGGTGCATGGCCAGAGGATTCACGGGCAGCACAGAGAGGTTAAGGGGGTTTCTTCTAGCTGCCAAGGGAAAAAAAAAAAAAAAAAGAAAAAAAAAAAAAGGACATCCCTACTGAAGAGTCAAGTCACCATCACAGCACCCAATACTCTGACCTCCTCCTTCAGCAATGAATTATGTAAACTTTCAGTAGCAGAGCGCAGTTTAGGTTTCCTCCCTTGGCAGTTCAGCGTTCCCGACTGCCTGCTAAAGCGGAACCTGTAGATTTGCCCTGCCAGCCTGCCACGCCGCCGGCCGCTCTGCGCCTGCCGGCCCGGAGAGCCTCCAAGTCGAGTTTTAAAAGGCTTTGCCAGACTGAGGAGTTGCGTCTTCAATCCCTGTGGCAAAAGGCAGACGGAGACGAGGGAGGAGGATCCGTCCCCGGGATTGACAACTGGGCATCTCCCAAGCTTGGCTCTAAGGATACGGAGTTTATGAACAACCAACACCCCCATTTACCTCCGCCTTCCTGTTTGGTTTGTTTTTTTTTTTTTTTACTTCTTAGCACCGGAGTTAAAATTCCAGGGCTGCGCTCAGATGTTCCCAGAAGGAGCCGTCGCTCCTTGCCCCTCCTCGCCGATAAAGCCTCTTTTCAGCAGGCAGCGCGGCCCGGCACAGCAGCAGGCCAAGAACAGCAGCGGCTGTTTTCCTTGCTGCGTGGCTTCGGTGGGAGGCTCTCGGTTTGCCTCGCCCGGGAAGAGCTCGTGAAAAGTCAAGAAAACACCCGACGACGGCAGCCCGAACTGGGAGGCACGGGCTGTGTTCAATTTGCTGTCCTACTGCAAGGCAAGGCCGCAAAGCAGTCGGCGAGGCCTTTGGAGAGGCCCATCAGCTGGGGCCCGCGCTCATCAAGGGACTCAGCAGCATATGGGACAGCGTGATCCTCTCGGTACCGAGCGTAGAACGCGTAGGAGGGGATTTTTGTCATTCAAAGCAAGCTACAGCACGCTCAGTAAAAGGAACCCACTCCTGGGGGTCCACACCCCCACGGCCAAACCTCGGTTTGTACGGATCATGAAAGTCATCTTGTGGTCCAGCTCGGAGAAGAGATCTCCCCGTAGTGATGCTATTTGAATAATTTCTGTATCACTGTCTTCTGAAATTTCCACTTGTTACTCTGGCACCTGAAACCTAGCTCAGCAGCCAAAAAGAAAGTCACAGTAGTTAATCCTTGTGTGTTGTTCTGATAAAGAACGCCAGCTCTCTCATCAGAAGTTTGTATCCTAGTTTTTATTCCCTTGTTAAAACATCAATCGACAGCGAGAAAACATAAACCAGTAGGTCACAGCATACAAATCATTTAAAGAGACAGAAATGATTGTCTAGGAAAGACGACTGCTACGGAAATAAAAAGGCTCTTACGCTGTTAAATAGTTTTATTTTTAGGGAGTTGAAAAAAAAAAAAGTATCCTTAAGTCCAGACATCCTATGTTCACATCCAATCGCTGCTGGAAAACCCACGGCAGAAATCAGAAGGCTGAAGCAGAAATCTCCGCCACCAGAGAGCACTCATATTTAGGATTTCTCCCACCTGACAAACACTCCAGTCAAAAATAAAACCGTTCTTACCGAGGAAATGATGCAACTTCAAATGCACTCAGTACAAATAAAGAAAAGAGTTAGCTGGCAAGACTTGGAACCCACACTCCAAAACAACATCTGCAGAACGCAGACCGTTAAACAAAGGCACCCTACCACGCAACCGCCACTCCAGACGCTGCAGTTCAAATTATACAGGGAATTTCTAATTAATCATTTACGTGGTAACTCCTCTGCACCAACAGACAAACAGAAACTCGCCGGGATGACAGACAGCACTGTGAGGCTCGCTGCCATTTCCAGACTTCGGCGTACTTTCTGAGATAACCTGTGCCAGCTGCCAGGGATCGTGCGCAGCGAGATCACAGGCCGGGCGTCGCCGCGGTGAAACGGCTCCTCAGAAACACATTTTGCCAGCCTTTCCCTCCATCTGTCTCCTGTCTGAGGAGCAGAGCAGCTGCTGGAAAAATCACGTCAAGTCACCAGTTGGCTTATTTTCTGCCACTTTGAGAGCTGAAGGGTAGCTACTGGTATCACGGATTATTTTCTCCTGGGAAAAGACCTCCTCTCACCTGGAACGACTCCTTCCTCACCACTGGTCACAGGCTGACATCGTATCTGCTTCACACACATGCAGGCGTGCTAAAGCTTTCCCACCTCAGCCGGTGCTCAGGAAAGCTCCTTGGTCTCACCCTTCCGGCTCCGCGACGCCACACAGATGCTCCAGAAACAGAACATCTCCGCGACAAGAGGTCACAACACAGCCATGGACTGAAGATGGACCTTCAGCTTAACTGCACAGCAGTGGCTTAAAGCAAAGGCAACATTAACAGAAAAGGCAAAAGCAAATAATTCAGGACAGACACAGGAGCGCTACGATGCATCCGCCTGCGCTAGTCAACGGCCAGCCTAGCACCACCGAGGGTGGAAAGAGTTCAAGGTGATGTTCCAAACTACATCTATTTCCAACTTACTAACTCCAAAGCACAACCAAACCAAAATACTTAGTACAAGCATATTGCTTTTTCGTCCTTCCTCCTTTGAGCACGGGAAGAACGATGTAGAGCCGCACACCTCTGGCACGCAGAGGAGGAGCGGTTCCTTTCCGTGTTGCAAACACCCCGTGTGATTTGGGTTATTCCCAAGGGGGTCAGAGGTCTCAGTTATTTTTTACCACCACATACCCACATGAAAAACCCATTACTGCAGGCTTTCACTCCATTCTCATTGCAGACACGCGTGAAGGCATCTAATTAAACTCGTGTTCATGAAGAGATGTACACGGGTAGTCAAGGATGGGCTTTTAGGATGCGTTCCCTAAGGAATGGAGGTGAAGGAAACTTTTGGTGCTGAAATCTTATTTACCTGGTTTTAAATGCCAGAATGTACAGCCAGCTGCACTGGCCAAAGGAACAACCATTCTTCTCAGGACTCTGCTTAAGCACACTTCACTCTCTTTATCCAGACAATTGTGCCTTTTATACGTCATACCAGGTCTCTGCTGAGAATTCAGTGCTACTGAAAAGATTTTATTTCAGGTAAATCTTGAAATAAACTCAGCTGTCAAGCAGGAAAGAATGACTTTCAAGTCTTTCAGTAAATTACTCATAAACTGTGTTATAGCAACCCATCCTCATCACAAGAGAGCTCAGATAAACGGGTTTGTGTTGGCAGAACTGTAGCTGAAATATTCTTGCTGCACTTGGAAAAACAGACCGAAAAACTGTCCAGTCAGTATCACCTCCCCGCGCTAGGAAAACAATCCAAGCCTGTCGCGATTCTCAAGACAGGCATATTCAGAAATCCACAGAGTTGTGATCCATCCCGAGGGCTGGAAAACCTGGAATTTAATTTCATTTAACATGCAGGTGAAATTTTTGCTTGCAGTTGTCCTGCACGGATTGAGTTTTCAGATCCTGCCCGTTTAACAAAATAGGAAATGCCATTCAGCACGCGTTCTGCACCACTCCTTTCCTGTACGGAGCGAGCAGCAAGGGCAGGGTGAGGAATACTTCATTCATCTGCAATTTTCACAGTCAGCTTTGGAAATAAGGTTGAAAGAGTCCTTTGTAATGATGTAATTTTTTTTTTTTTTTTTCAAAAGAAAATAGTAAACTATGAGTGACTGGTGCCACATCTTCCTCAACAAACCACCGTTTAAGCAAGCTGACTGTAATTTGACAGGGCTGATTCAGCTCCAGCACAGCTGACCCTTGAGTCATCTCCGCAGCTCCGCAGCCCCACGAGGTAAGCGCGGGGGAAAGGAAAACGGACGATGGGGGCTAAGCTAGCTCTAAGGAACGCTGAATAAAGGCTAAAATTCTGAAACGCAGCTAGCTAGAAATGGGAATAATATTAAAATCTCTCTCCTTAAACATGAAGTACTAACCTTGTGCTGAAAAAATGCCAAACCACTAAACATCGGAGTCACTAAGCTTTCCTCCCTATTTGCGTCAGAGTGAGCGGTCGGTCCTTCAGTGGGGCAGCGCTGCGCACTCCTTTCACATTTCTAGAAGCAGAGCAGAAGGCGCGAGCAGGCTTGAAATAGATAATGAGATAAAAGAACGTTCTCTGAAAAGCTTCCAGGGACAGCATAGTGCTTCGTGGTTTTATTCCAATCCACGCGTGAGAAAACCGCTGCCGAGCGCAGGTAGAGGAAAGAGGCTTGCTCCTGACTTCTCTGCGCAGGGCAGTAAGACACACTCTCACTTTCCACGTGAAAAGTCTGGCTGGAACACTGTAAAATCCTCATGCAGTAATCATATTACTCCGCTCTGAGCTGGAGGTTGCCCTGAATGACCTCCTGGGACTGAATTATCCCATGATCCTAGCTCTAACCAGAAAAGAGTCAAACAGGCTTGGGATAGCAACAAGAGACTGCCACCTACCCATAATCTCCAACTTTTAAATCTGTCAAATAAAAGCACATCGTGTATAAAATCAAAGGAAAAAGAAAAACAAAGCTCTAAAGTCCGGTAGGTTCTTCTGTCTGCTCCCATCACACATGAAGTCAACTGGAGCACGCGTGCAGAAGAGCCTAGAGCTTGTCCTGTCAGAGAACCAAACGCTGGGACTCACACTACAACGCTACGTGTGTGAGACTCAGAACACTGCTGAGGAGGAAGAGCAGGTGGAAGTAATCCCTCTATACGTACATCAATGGATGAATATCATCTTGCTAGGCAGCCAGAAGAACTGATTAAACAAAAAACTACACAGGCTCACACAAAAGAAAAACGGGAATGGACTTACCCTGGCCAACACAGGCTGGAAACTGAAAGCTCACTGTTGAGGGAGCAGTCCTGGAGGAGCATTTCCACAGACGCTGCAAGGACCAGCGAGCCTTGCTGGACACCGCTGAACTTATTTCATGGATGTGCTTAGGAGATTTGGCTTCCTGCACTGACCAGCAACTGACTTCATGATCCATTATGTTCCTGCCGTTCTGATGTTACAGCATTCAAGTACATAAAAAAAGACACTTTACCTTCATTCACCACCTCCTCTCTCCAAACCCCGCGGCCGTATTAACCGTAACCTGCCACACCGTGACTATCCCAGCCTTCAACGTGGGGAATTCAGCGGATTATACGCCACTGTTAAAGGGTACGCTACCTCCAACCACATCAGTGGACAACACTGCAGCACAAAAGGCAAAAGCCAGAGCAGTGACTGGTGGCTGGACAGATTTGCATCGTGCGGAAGATACCGTCTGGTTCCATCACCCTGGTTCGGCGGTGCAGGAATTCTGCACCGGCAGGTTTGTCTGAACAGTGTCCAGGCAAGGGCGAGCTCATACTTCTGAATAACCACCTGTCTTCCAAGGGATGCTGCAGGAACCATAAAATCCTGCAATCCAACAGAAAGATCAAGAAGAAGCAGAAAAACAAAGACCACGACTGGTATGCTGCTACTTCCTCCTAACTTCTCCAGTAACTTCAGGAAACAAAACCCGTTCACGTCGCTCCTGACGACCCTGACACAGCAGCATCCCTGTACACACAAACATCACCTGAAGCCACACCAGCAGTTGTGCCGATGATGACTCTCAACCTTTTTCTCCAAGCTCTTTCTTACACCTCTGTGTGCTGTACCACCTTTCCCGTTTTCCGCACGCACCGCACAATCCACAGCGCTTTGCTCTGATGTCTGACTGCGCCTCGGTTTACTCCACAAGCCGAGGTGCCACGGTGCAATCACAGCAGCGCACAGGTTTTCTTTGTAGATGTTTGGAGACTCCTTTTGCAGTCAGCCGGCCCCGAGATGCTGATGTTCAGACGCTTCATTGTTCTGCCGCAAAGGAATATTCTGCATTTGTTAAGCTCGTGCCCAGTGCTGATCTGTGAACGCTGCTGGACTCTCCTGAATACAGCATTGTTTTGATACAGGGCTCGAAAAACCCAAGAATCATCTCGCAGTATTAAGATACAGCACGCCGTCTGCAAGCGTTCCACACGGCTTGCTGAGTCCTTTGGTAAAGTTAGATCTAAAATAGAACTAGGTGTCTTACAGTAACACAGGCCACGCAAATAATGCAAAAATAATAACGCACAGATTATGTTTCTGCATAATTAGGGTTTCTTTCAGAGTGGTTACAGTGACCTGCACCATCTCACCTAAACACAAACACTGAGCACGTAGCCCTTAAGCAGGACTATTTGTTTTCTGGCCACGAAACCACACGGACTTTAGACATTTCTGTGTTTTACAGCATATTGTGACTTCACACAGCTCTCGTGGTTTTGGCTGGCAAACTGTCCTAGATCAGCAACCCAGGGCTTCGGCAGACAAACTGCTGAGCCTCCAAGCAGCAGAGGAAGATATTCCACCTACAGCTGCCCATCCGGCTCCTTTGCCAAAATTCCCTTCTGCCACGTCTGCTGGAGGGACAGTGACGGACAGCCGTGGTCTCGGCCGCCCCCAGTCCAGATCAGCACTGACACCACTCCCTGCGGGACAGATGCCAACAACTTCAGAGGTGAAGAAAGAGCCAGAAGCAACGGAGGGGAAAACTAAGCGTGCAAATCACCAAGCAAATACATTTCAGCACAGCATGCCCGTTAACTATTCGGGTGAAAGGTTTTTTCCTCGTGTTTCCGTGGGAGCACGTCCAGTCAGGAAAAGCATCCCACTTTCTGGCTCAGGTTTGTTGTGGGACTTTTTCTCCTTCTATTTTCTGTTTTGCATTGGAAAAGCTTCACGTTACCTAACGGCAATCTGAACCAGAACTGCAGTGAAATCCCCTCTTCGCCATCTCAGTCTCTCCCCCATCAGCAAGAACGAGGAGCAGGTGCCCTGGAAGACAAACCCTCCAGAAATGAGATTAAGGATGCGTACCAGTGCTGAAAAG
Organism: Ardeotis arabs; assembly: GCA_011801015.1. Classification (NCBI taxonomy): domain Eukaryota; kingdom Metazoa; phylum Chordata; class Aves; order Otidiformes; family Otididae; genus Ardeotis; species Ardeotis arabs. Next base: position 17,333 of record JAAGAY010002418.1, read on the forward strand.
GCCTAGCAAACACACACGGTTTGTTCTTCCAATTAAAGAGAAACTAATATTTTACAGGAAGATTGGTTCAGAAATACAGGGCTTTTTTACTACAGCCGAGTGCAGTGCTTTCAGTCGAAGCCGTGAGCGTGACCGACCTGGCAGACTCAACACCGGGATCTTTCTCCCTCTGACTGAAAGGCCAACTTCAAAAAAGGAAGGAGAAAGGAGGACACAGGGAGCTCTTCAAACATCCTTGCGGATACGGAAACGCAGGGGAGGATAGGCAAGATAAGCAAATTAATTGGCACAACAGCCTTAAGTACTTCACTTTCCATTTTTTGAATGGAAAAACATGTGAGCAGTAGGAGCGCGGTTATTTGTGCATTCATCACCCACCGCACAGGGAGCGCACGGCTAAACGGCGACGGTGCCGAGCTCTTAAACAACGGCACCGCACGCGGAGCATTAGCAATATGGAAAAGGACTTAAGTGGTTTGATTATTAAAACAGATTACTTGATTTATATGCTGCTTGTTTTATCGTTTTAAATTATCACCGGAAAGATTGTGTTCGTTTACTCCCTTTAGATTTGACTTTTTTTTTCTGTCAATAGCTCCCACTCAGAAGCTGAAAGGCTATTCAAATAACACTGTGAGCCAGCACGACGGCTCCGAATTCGCACACAGATAACCCATAAAATACCTAAAACTCATCTTCCCCAGGCTGAGGTGGCTTTGACCACAGCGTTGTATTTTTAATTCTAGGCCAGTGGAATCCAGAGCCCTGGGAAATTATTTAAACCGGGAACTTTTCAGAGGACGTATCAGCCCAAGAATTCAGCGGGGCAGGCTCCCACTTCTGTCAAGTATCATTTGTTAGGTAACGAGCGTTAGTTAGTGGCAGTCACTGAAAGTTCACTGAAGTCAGAGCGATGCTACGTTGTTTATCAAAAAGTTTCATAACAAAGTTTTCAGCCCCTAATTATTTACTGAAAGCCCAGCCTTAGCCTAGAGCAGTGGTCAAGTGCCTGCTCTCAGCTTTGGCAGATCTAATCACACACTCAAAACCAGCAGCGCAGAGTAAAACTGCACCACTGCTTATTTCCAGGATCACCGCGCTCATTCTCACCACGTCTAAGGAAGCAGCTGGCCCAGTCTGGAGGGGGGCGTTAGACGAAGTGACCTCCACCGGTCCCTCCCAAACAACGTTACTCCACGGCTACGACATGCGTGTTGCTGCTTCAAGGAAGGGCTGAAAATAACTTATTTCCAATAACAGCAGCACAGGTATTCAAATTAATTCTGCTATCAGCCTTATTTAATCTTTTTTTTTTTAGAAAGCAGTCCAGAGCTGTGACACATCCTCCTCCACATGCTGTTTCTCTTCTCCTGTGAGCAATCAGCTGCTAAGCCCTTGCAGAACAGCAACGTGCTGCAACGAAGCACAAAGAAACGCACTTTGAATCACGAAGTCTGGCAGTCACAAACTGTTAATCACCTTCCATCTTCTAAAAACACCTATGAAGTCATCTATTAGACAGACAAATTCCTTTCTATATTATTTTTTCCCTTTTTTTTTTAAGTTACAAGGTTTGTATTATCCTTCCCACATTCACTGATCGTCTCCTCTGCAGCAGGGAGATCTCATGAATACTTGTACAGTTGGAATAAGATGGATCATACTAAATTACTGCTAATTACAAACTTAGAAATATTCACAGATCAGCTCCCCAACACACTGAGCAATCACCTTCCAGCAGGGAATAACAAGTGAAGGAAATGGATCCATTGCCAGTTCTCCCAGGACTTCTGAGAACACTGGAGTGCTTCGAGTTTCTTGAAATATTTTGCTTTTATTTGCAAAGCATTAGCAATCCCCACACCTCGGTGTCTACAGCGATCCGTGACGGAGTACAACCGTCAGCCGTTACGTATCAGTACGCACGCACGGCGACTTCAGCTCTGCAAAACCCACGGAAAACGCACGCTTACCTGACGAGGAGCAGCAGCAAAGCTGGTACCCTCACCCCAAAGCGGCTTTTCGTTAGCTAACAAAACTCTGCTCAGAGCTCGCGCCAGCAGAACGCCGATTTCCACTTCTGTTCATGGAAGAATGGAAACCCACAACACACAGAACCCTTAACTTGCATTTTAAATATTTAATATATTGTGATGCCAGTCACTACTCCATTACTCTGTGTGTACATACACACTGAGTGTAGTATTTTCACGGTCTTTATATATATATATATATATATATATATTTATATACATAAACTAACCATTAAGGTTTATATTTACACAAGGCTCCTCCTAGCAAATACTGCACACGCTCCTGTGGCCTGCTCCTAATTAAATCTGATGAACAAGATGATCACATACACAAGCCAGTACGGAAACGCACCTCCAGCTCTGGGATACAACGCCACGGTGCGACGGACTTGCAGACAAGGCCAGGGTTCAAGTGTTTCCCTCACTGCACTTTCATGCCATGCCAACACAATTACCACAAATCCTGGTTTTGTCAAAAGGAGAGTGGAATGTATTTATGAAATGACTCTTTTCCTCCTAAATATATTCAAGAGGGACTTACAGGAAAAGAAATAAAGCTTAGTTATTTCCTGTTCGCATCTTTGTTCTTTGAGAAGGAGAACAAAGGAATTTGACACTTTATATCTCCCCTCAGCTTGAGCACCCACTCTCTGGCCTTCTCCCTGGAGCACAGACTCGCGTTAACAGCCAAGGAAACGGTCCCACGTACAGAAAAATCACACATTTTCCTAAGTTGCTGCTACAGCGCGCAGGTCACTAACGCTGATAAGCAAACACCAGGAAATAAGGAGAGTTACCAACACCGTATCTTCACTTGTCTCAAAGTCACAGGTCAGAGGAGATAAAACCCAGTTAATTATTTCTTCTACTTCTCTCTCATGCAAGCAAGCTTCATCTTCTGAAGCTATTTGCTTGCGTAGTGAAATTTCTGTCTCCATCCTAAACGAACTGCAGTTCAGCAGTGAAAATGCCAATGGTTCTAGGAAACGGGCCACGCAGAAACTCTCCTAAACTCTCCAGTAACCTGATACAAGAAAAATCCTTTCCTTAGTCCAAATCTGTTGATGTAACCTCAAGCAAGACAGACCAGGGATCCAAAACAGCTTAACACCACTTGAAGTGTCGGTTCACCCTCAAAATACCTCATCTGGGCTGCGGCTCATCCAGTTCTGGAGAAGAGAACAATAGATACCCTCCAGCCAAAGCACTGTGCCAGGACCAAGGATTCCTGCTTCGCAAACACCAAGTGGAAGCCCTAAAATACAGGATCAGTACGTTAAAACAAACCAGCCAACCCGTGCAACCCACCAGCAACGATAACTGGCAACTTCCCCTCCACCACCTCGTGCTGCTTCACCAGTGTAACGCAGATTCTACCTCTTCCCCCTTTTTTGGTGAGGATAAGGGGGAGCGAGGAGAAGTGGGGAGAGAAGCAAGGTTGGAGGAAGAGGAGATAACAGAAAAAGTGTAATTCCATCAGTTCAGGTTGAGGGATTTGTTTCCACTTTTAGTTTAAACAAGTCAAACTTTATTTTCTGTCCTTCCATAAAAGCACTAGTAACTCTTCATCACAATAACCATCTCTTATTTCTTCTAATTTATCCTATTTTAAACACAGAGGGACAAAACTGTTTATAGTTATCAACACAAAAGCCTGCTGATATTTTATGAAGTCACACCAACATTTCCTTGTCTTTACTCACTGCATCTCCTCCTACTGCGTCCTTCAGCCTCCTGAACGTTTTCTAGAAGCACACTGAACGGGTGGCCGGTATCACGCAGCACATGCAGTGTCCTCTAATCCTCCTCCGCCACCGATCCATGACCTTGCGATTTACAGCACATTACTCATCTGTAAACGAACGGCTTAGCATTTTCTATAATTGGATTTCATCCATGAGGTGATCCAGGCATCTTCAGCAGGAGCACCACCCCCTCCACTTGTGCCATCACTACCGTTATGAATCTTGCTGGTACACAAAGGCAACCCCAGCGACGTTGTACCACCCCCGCGAGAACCTTGCTGCACAGGCCGGTTGGCGCAAAGCAGCTCACAAGCGCGCCGTCCTTGCTCGCTCCCTGCCAAGCAGCCCTTTCCCCAGCCACCCTGCCCAGCCCCTGCAGCAGTCCCGGCAGAGGGATCTTTCTCAACAGCACAGACGCCTTCCCAGCGCTCTCCAACAGTCCACGGTCTGCACCAGACACCACAGCCGCTCCCACATGGCACGGAGGTGACATTTTTTCCATTCGAGTGGCCCGGCAGGACAAAGCCAGCTTGCCAAACCCCCGCAGAGAGCAGCAGTGGCATTTCCAGCCCTGCGTCTGGGTTAACCAGCACACTGGACACCTACGCTCAGGCAGGGGAAATTTTGGGGCTGGGTCATCAACCGCATTGACCAGGATTCCACTGTCTACATAACGAGATCCGAGATCTCAACAGCACCAGCTCCTGTACGGAGCCACGCTGCAGAAGTGGGGTTCACCTCCTGCCAGGAGATCTCTGCAGCTTCTTCCCTGGGATCTCTGCCGGGACCTCAGCTCTGCAGCTCGGCCAGCTGGAGCTCCTCGGGGTGAGACAACAGCGATACGGCTCCCCAGCCCAAAGGCAGCACGGGCGCGCTCTCCCAGCACCACGGCCGGGCTGCTGCGCTCTGCCAGGACGGAGCTGCTTCTGAATGGAGCTTTATCAATGGTGAGGTTAATTTGCAACCAGATTATCCACTCCAGGGCAACTGAGGATTAAGTGCACAAGAAATAAATCAGATATTACTTCAACTAAACATTAGCTTACTACTGCTTGACCATCTCGTTTTTAAGCCCCCCATCTCCCTCATTAGGAAGGCAAAGAAGATGGTGCTAACACCCAGGTGTTAACAACGGAAAGCATCATTTCCATTTCAAAGAGTCTCACAGTACACACGCAACACGAAACATCGCCTCCACACACCCGGGAGACTTCCAGAAATTTGGGATTCTTTTTGATCATTTATTGCCGGCCTCCTTGCCTACTGATCACCCCCTTCCAGACGAGGGCAGTACTCACACTCCTGTTTTAACTGGCTTTGGCTCCCGAAGTCCCTCCTCCATCGCCTGCTCTGGCCCTGTTTCCAAAGGAATCTCAAAGGAGAATTCCTAACTGAGCGCCGCTGGTAGGAGCGGCAAGGTGAAACCGCGCTGGCTGCGTAACACGCTTCTCTCCGCAAAGGTTGGGAACGAGACGGCCCTTTCTCCCCGTTAGCAGCCGCCTCTGCAGGGTGAACTAACACAACCACACCGCACCGCAGGCCTCGGACGCCGACCAGCCGTCAGCACACAAACCACCACGCACCACCCACCACGCTCAAAACCTGCACGCGAGGGCGCGACTGGTTACTCAGACACGGGCTCTCGCTGCGCTTCTCGGTCTCTCCGCAGCACTGATTGCTTCGACAACGTGTAATTCTAACGCACAGGCGAAGGAGATGGGCACGTGTGATGTTTTCATCGCACACTAATCAGATATAAGCAGTAAATAGCAAAATACAGGTATCAGAAGGTAGCATTTTAAAAGCTTCTAAACCATATCAACACATTGGCCAAGCGGCGGTACCCATTTTCAAATTACAGCTTGTTGGATGACAATTACTTCATCGCCACTGCGATTATTGAGGCTGTTCTCTTCACAGTTTGATCAGAAACAGCAGCGTGCTGTGCAGCTGAGTGCCATTTGACAAGTTTTGCAACTATTAAAGCGACCCAGAGAAAAAATCAAAAATTCACAAGAGACCAGTTCCTCATATTCAAACTGAAAGGGCTGTCAAAATATCTAAACAGATTAAAGAACCGTTATTAAATCCGTGGTATCAACCCAGTAACCTACATTAGCAGATTGCAACCCGTCACAAGCCGTTGCTCATTCATAATAGCACCTTTATCGCTGCTTCACGAGCCCTGGAATTGGTTCGTGGTCCCCTTATGCTCCTCTCTCCCCCTCACATTGCACCCAATCTTAATTTTAAAAAGAAAAAAAAAAAATTGTTGGACACAATTGTCTTCACACCACGACTGCAAGTAACAAGAAGAGTCCAGCTAGGCTACGAATTTTAGCCAGCGTCAGCCAAAAGTCAAGCAGGTGGGCTGCACTGGCGTTCCCATTGTCAAATCCCTCCGGAAGTTCACAGGTTCCCAAGGCGCGCTGGAAGGATGAGATAACCCCGAGCGCAGGCAGACTGGGGCTCAGAAGAGCAGAGCAAGCAGTTGTTTGTGCACGTCCCGTTAATCGGTAACGAACCCAGTTCGGCCAGCGCGCAGACCTACAGCAGAAAGGGCAACTGAGGAGCCAAACGCACTGCAGCGCGAGCAACGACGTTATTAGCTGTGACCGGCCGGACGAGCAAGCGGGACCTCTGGCAGCACCACTTACTCTGGGATCAAGGTATTATTTCAGCTATTGACAGATTATTCTGCGAGGCATTCAAACAAAAGTCTGTTTCGAATAAAAAAGCCGGACATTATAGAAGGACGCGTGCTGGCAGGCGCTCCCAGGCGGAATCGCAATTACAGGCACTGCCTCCTGCACAGCTGGCACTCACAATCCATAGCCACCATAAAAAGTAGGACGTGAAAAGAACAAGCATCCCGTACAGATCTGAAGGAAACAAATGCAATAAAAATAGCTGTAAACTGGTTCCAGTGACCTGTGGGCCACAAAACCTTTCAGCAGCGAGACCTGTACCCTCCTCCGTGGCACAGGCTGAGCCAGGCCGGTGCCTTCGGTGAAACAGGCGTAACTCTGCAAATCTGGCAGCTCGTCGGAGGTTTGTGCCTCTCTGGCAGATGTCCACAGCGCAACGAGAGCGGCAGCTGAGCCCCGGGACCACCCGCAATCCCTGCTCACCGGTACGGACACGAACGCTGGAGAACTCGGAAGAAACCAAAGTTTATGTTCAACACAGCAGTGAAACGTCATCTGAACAGTCACTGCACAATAAAATGGGTTAAGGGGAGGAAAAGTTTCCAAACAGGACTGGGCGCTAACGTGAGACTCCAAGACGCACTGAGGAGCACGGGCAAAAGCCCGCGCTGCTCCTGACACAATCTCGTTCTCAGCAAGCCTTGCTTTCCCAGAACTCATAGAATCATAGACTGGTTTGGGTTGGAAGGGATCTTCAAAGGTCATCCAGTCCAACCCCCCTGCAAGGAGCAGGGACATCTCCAACCAGATCAGGTTGCTCAGAGCCTCATCCAGCCTGGCCTGGAATGTTTCCAGGGATGGGGCATCCACCACCTCTCTGGGCAACCTGTTCCAGTGATCTACAACTCTCATCGTAAAAAATTTTTTCCTAATGTCCAATCTAAATCTACCCCCCTCTATTTTAAAACCATTACCCCTCGTCCTGTCACAACAGGCCCTACTGAACAGCCTAACTCAAATGTGTGAAGAGGTCAAGAATGACCCACGAGGAGCTGCTCTCCAGAACCTTCCCCACTGCTGCCCTCAGGCACAGTTTCTCCAAAACTGCACCCAGGATCTTGAGAAATCCCGTGCCTCCAGCGTACTTCAGGGAACATGGAACATTTTCAGCGCCAGCCCTTCTCTCCTGCCGCAGCTGAGCGGGAGGTGAACGGGGCACTGGACCTTCGCAGTCACCTGCCACTGCGCTGGGCACGTCCCCGCTCTGCCCCGCGGGCCTTCTCACCCCACGAGCTGCTTCCGCTGCCGTCTCTGCTGCCACCTCTCCGAGAGCAGCCCAGTCTGTAGTGTTTGCTGTGTGAGGTTCTGGAGGACACACAAGAAGGCAATTCACTATCAGGAAATAAATGTTCAAAGTTCTGGTTCTATCTAAGCCTCCCCCACCAATAATATCAGATAGTTCAAGGATTCCCTAAATGGAAACGCGACTAACACAAAGCGTAAAGGTCACCTCAAAGGAAAACTGTATGCAACAAAAAACGGCCCGTCGATTCCACACACATTGCTCCAGACTGCCTTGACTCCATTTAGGGCAAAGACAAAAACCAAGGAAAATTAAGTGGCTGCTCAAAGGGAATTTAAGGAGGTTCTTAATAATTCTTTTCAATAGCAGGGAAAAATAATGTCAAAGGACCTCAGCAGTACTAGACCTCTTGATCCTCTGAACACAGCTGTGACAGCTGTGTTCAGGCTTGTCCCACCTCGGCCTGGGTGCAGCCCCACCAAGCACTGCCCGGGGCTGCGCCACCGCTCGGCGGGGTCCGCGCTGGCCCTGCGGCACCGCTTGGAGCTTTTCCTCAGGAACGCGACACACGGGAGCAGCGAGCCGCAGCCTCAAAGCGCTCTGGATGACATGAAAACAGGCAGCTTTTCCGATTGTTTTCTCATTTTCCTGACGGCTGGCACTCAGGATAGTCACCGATCTGCACGGTGACGGGAGGGAAATGGTGACACAGGACACGAGGAAACCGTGCCTTTCTAAACACACCTCACCTGAGTCTCGCTCCTGCACACGCCGACGCTGTGAACGCCACTGCCACAGCACAGACCACAGCAAGCTTTAAACCGTTTCCTTCTTAAAACCACGGCTTTGATGCCAAATAATTATATCTTACATAATATGGCCTCTATCCAAAGGCAGAAAAGCTTTCTGAAGAAATCACCATGCCTTAAATTACAGTTGCTTCAAGATTTTAAGCAAACTTAATAAACTCTTTAAGCCAGACCAATCTCTCCGTTGTTTTCAGTGTTATACCTTCATATCTTATTTAAAAAAAACAAGGAAAAGCATCTGCCAGCTAGCTCTCTGCACTGGGAACTGTAACTGTCATACGCGGCCATAAAATGTGACTTTAAAAATTATGCACAGCTGAACCAATACTTTCAGTATTTTTAAGTTCCCTTGATAGCCTGCTTTTACTACAGATAAAAAGCAAATCACAATCTTTTCACAAATATCCTTCCCTTGAATTACTCAAAAAAAGTACCTTACAGTCAACATCAATTCAGCACAAGGCTGGTGACGAGCTTAAGCACACACCAGCCAAAAGGAAACCAAACCACTAAGGAAAATGGAATTACATCCTGCCAGACTGACAGCCCATCCGTTTGCAGAAAGATTGGCTGTATGAAATCCATGCTATTCTTTTTTTTCACATGGAAGACACTCACTCTACCACACAGTCCTCAAGCGGCTGTTCCTGGCCACCGCCGCCGTTTACTTGCAGCGCAGCGCTGGTGAGACAACAGCACACGTGTCACCGCTTCTGCTGCCTGAAGAAAGAATTGGGAACACGGGACAACGCCGTAACCAAAAAGAGCACTGCCGCTGTGACTGCAGGTCGCCTACATCGTGCGTCTTGAGCAATACCAACATTATAAAAACATGCAACAGTCATTTTTAGTCCTCCTACCTAAGCATTACAGTCTGAGGGAAAGGCTGAATGTTTTCTAGAGCACAGAAAATTCAGGTTTAGGTAAGCGCTTCCTGCCCTGAACAGAGCCTGAGTATCACAAACAGACTTCCACGAAACTGATGGGTGCACAAACAATAACTCTTGTTAGCCAACAAGGAGAGATTAAAAGAGAAATGCCAGCAACCTGCTCCTGAAGTCAAAACTAAATTCTTGTTTAAAATGAAATACAACAGTAGAGCTGCTGAGAATTCGGAGCTTTGGAATAAAAAATAATTCCTATCTTGAATGTCGCTATAATTTCCAGAGTAATCAATTCTCCCTCATCACTTGCTTCTCAAGGATCTTTTAAACACGGGTTAGTGTTTCACCAAACCTAAAAAGCTCCAATCTTAATCCAGAACACTATTAAAGAAATCTCTGAGATGAATCCAGTCACTTTTTCACCTTCATAGAATCATAGAATGGTTAGGGTTGGAAGGGACCTTCAAAGCCCACCCAGCCCAACCCCCCTGCCAGGAGCAGGGACATCTCCAACTGGATCAGGTTGCTCACAGCCCCGGCCAACCCGGCCTGGAACGTTTCCAGGGATGGGGCATCCACCACCTCTCTGGGCAACCTGTTCCAGTGTTCTACAACTCTCATTGTGAAAATTTTTTTCCTAATATCCAATCTAAATCTACCCCCCTCTATTTTAAAACAATCACCCCTCGTCCTGTCACACCAGGCCCTGCTGAACAGTCTCTCCCCACCTTCCCTGCAGCCCCCTTTAGGCACTGGGAGCCGCTCTCAGGTCTCCCCGGAGCCTCCTCTTCTCCAGGCTGAACAGCCCCAGCTCTCTCAGCCTGGCCTCACAGCAGAGCTGCTCCAGCCCTCTCAGCATCTGCGTGGCCTCCTCTGGACCCTCTCCAACAGCTCCACGTCCTTCTTATGTTGGGGGCTCCAGAGCTGGACACAGTACTCCAGGTGGGGTCTCACCAGGGCAGAGTAGAGGGGCAAATCTTCAGGAAGATTATTACAAGAATATTTGAAAAATTCAGTCTGGCAGGGCGATACGTCACCCTACCCCGTACAGTCTCACAAAAGATACTCAGCGTTATTTGCGATGCCAGTCCACGTGTCTTGAAAAGACAACCTTGAGCATAAAGCTACAGCTGTCAGCACAGCAACTCAGAAGGATATTTTATTCCTTATCCATAAGGAATATGAAGCAAGGAGCAATGGTACTTCTGATGTTTAGTGAGGGTCTGAACAAACGTCATTCCACATTCTCACATGGATGGCAAGCACGTTACAAAGATTTCTGTAAAAAGGAGATTTCAGTACTGGAGCTCTCGCTCCGGTAAAAGTTTGAGACAGGAGACAGCATGAGAAAGCGTTATGGCAGATAAAACTCTAACTCTTCAGAGTAACGCTCTGCTACATGGCAGCAGTGACTTTCTCAGTCTCCACCTGCCAAAATAAATTTACTGCCATTTAAGGTTGTTAAAATTTTTCCCCGATTAATCATTGCTTCCCTGCAACATCTGTCCAAGAGGACTGTTTTGCTGGAGCTGCTCAGCCCACTGCAGTACGTTATGCAACCGCAGGCCATGCCGACGCTCTGGCGTAACGTCGCTCCGTGCCAGCTGCCCAGAGCGGAGCGGGAAAAGGAGCGGGAGCTCTCAAGGGTGGAGCATATCTAACCATCACCGGGCTGCAAAGCACCGTCCCTCCCCGTGACACAACCAACCTGCACCCAGCGAAGCTGGGCCACCACCGGGCAGACGGGGTCCGGCTACAAACATCTCCCTATCCCAAGAGTTATTCCCGTTTCCACAGAAGGAATTGAAATGGAGAAGGACGACCCCGTGTGGGTTTCCTGCAGGTGGCCCTGCTGCTGAAGCCCCGCGGGAAGCACCGAAGCACAGTCTCCTTTTAGGGAGTAATACCTGCAAATAGCAGGGAGTAATTCTGTACATTATGGAACTCCAAAAGAAGCATCCCAACAAGGCTGATTTCATCCTGGAAATACATAGCTCACAATTTAGACCCTAGTGTTCAGCTTCTCTCATTTAATCTGTAAGTGGAGACAACTGCCTCCTATTTAACCTTCTCATTAATTTCAAAGCCAGTTCTTTAAGCACCTGTCCGATACACACACAGCAAAGAGGACTGCTCCCTGTCCCATACACACACAGCAGAGATGACTGCTCCCTGTCCCATACACACACAGCAGAGATGACTGCTCCCTGTCCCATACACACACAGCAAAGAGGACTGCTCCCTGTCCGATACACGCACAGCAGAGATGACTGCTCCCGGCTCCAAACAAACCTCATAAAGGACAAGGCAGGTCCGGGAACAAAGATGTCAGCAACAAGACGCTGGGCAACAGAAAAGAATGGGAAAGAGTGTCTCGAGCAGACAAAAAAAGTGAAACTACAAATCGTTTTAACAACTTCTGTTCCAGTTACGCGTTCAGGTCCATCACAGCAGTGCTTCAGAGCTCCCACAGAAGACCCAACTGCAGATGCTACTGACGGTGATGAATTTTCTGGCAGGAAGACCTTGCTTTGGGTAAGGCACTGGGAGCCCTCACCTTCCTTCCGCATGTTTGGGTAGATGATGCTCTCAGAAGAGACCACAAGCTGGGGTATGCTTTCTATACGTGATCAGACCAGTTGCTGGCTCTCCGGGGAATCCGCACAGCACAGGTTCCAGATTAAAACTTTTCCCCCAGTTCTCTCATGCTGCATCCCACGATCTCCGAGATCCGTGCGGCCCCCAAGATACGCAACTACACAGCAGTTCACCAAGACAAAACCAGGTCCTTGCTGCAGCTGTAGTTTTGCAACAGCGAAACTATAATTGAAATTGAGACTACCCAGGGACCATCTAGGAAATTAAAAACCGGGACTGGCGTGGCTCACGCTAATTAACCACCAGTACTCCCACAGGCTGCTGCAAGCAGGAGTCTGAGGTCTACAGAAACCAGTCAAGAGGCAGAGTCAATGGCAGGAAGAACACGTTATCGCCTTCTGAAACATGACCTTGGGCAACTTCCACTCCCAGTTATAAAACCAAGGCAGATGGGACGGCAGGTTGGCAGCAAGAACATCAGTGGGGACACACTCCAAATTCAGCTGGGGTTTTTGTTTGTCTTTAGGTGGACAAATGGAGGAAGGAAAAGCAAGCTCGCACATAAAGGCCACCAGTTAAACTCCAGTGACTACTGGACAAAATATTAAGTAGCCTAAATAACAGACATTGTAACAGCATGGCCTGTTTTTGCTGTACGAGGATCTGTCAAATATGAGTAATCTCTGGAGGAAATCCCAAAGTTGTTCTCCTAGCACAGTCCTGTCTGCAGACAGAAAAGCAGTCACTGAGTCCATCACAAAAAAAAGCCACCTCCACATTAACACTGCTGCTGGCCAAATTTGCCAGGAAATCGTTGGCTGGACAATTTTAAAGCAAATGTTGGTTAAGATCACAAGGTGGTTATATTTGGAATAAGAGGAAAAATCTCATCTACTCTCCTCACAAGTATGATCTAATAAATAAGTTTCCATGAGATCCCAAAATACACTTGCTGAGACAGACAAGTAGATGCTATCTATACTTAACAGCAAGGTGATTTATATCGCTATTTCAACGTCCTCGCTACGATGTAATTCAAGGCAAACCTAGCATCCAAGTCCAAGCCACATGGAGAATGGCTAGTTACACTCTGGAAATGTGAAACCCAAAAGCAAGAGTGACAAACTGCAGCGGGATTTGGAAGCGCCAGAACACAATTAGCAGTGTGCATAATTAGACTGTAACAGCACAGCGGAGACTTTGCACCAGGGTAACACCAGCGATGCTCCTGTGGTTCCAGACGGCCAAGTGCTGGCTAAACAGCGAGCCCTTAAGAACATTTCTGGAGACTGACACGTAAGGTAACCGTGCCAGAAAGAAACACTCAACACAAATATGCTCAGAAAAAAAGCATTTAAAATGACACCTTCTACGAGCTCTCTGACGGGGCGGGCTGGAGCAGGGGGGTCAGCGAGCGCTGAGGAAGGGCTAAGGGAGGAAGGAGAGCCGTCACACGGAGCGAGCAGGAGTCCCAGGAACCCCAGCATCGCCTTGTGTCACCAGTTCCCACCCTGGAAGGCTCTTCGGGATCGCGAGCAGAGAAGCAACTGATCTTTTTTCCAGCCAAATCCCTTCCCAGGCATCAGCAGCAGCACCTGAAGGCACCTAACGACAGGGACATCCCCGCTGAAAGCCCCCCATTCTTGCACCACATTAAAGTTCCTGTGAAAGAGAATTCTGACATTAAAAATTTCTGTGAGACTGAAAACTGCTCCACTCTTCCACTCTTGAGTGAAAGATGTAATTTCAAAGACAAAATCCTTGGTGAGAAAACTCTGTGGCAGGACACGTTAACACAAGTGAATACCGGACAACCCAAGGGGCCGGTGGCAGCAACAGCAGATTACAGACTGAGAAATTATATTCACCGCTGGCACTTGTGATTTATTTCATGGGTCTCATGATAGCTATTGTATTTTTTTTTAAATACATCCTCCTAGAGTGAAACAAATCCAACCGTCTTCACCCTTATTAAGAGAGGTTTTCAGCTTTCATCACTGCAAAGAAAAGCTTGAAAGCAACCACAGCACATCCCAAAGGCTTAAACACCAGAAAGCAGAAAACAAAATCTGTGAGTGGTTGAGTTTGTCAGTGCTACTCACTCCCCACTCACACAGGGAGTGTCCTTACCGACGGAACGACCGCTTGTACGTGATGTGGGATAGGGTGGTTTTCCCTGTGATTTCCTCCCCACATTAACAAAGGGGACTATTTGTCACTCAGCTCTGGAGCGCACGAGTACCAAAACCCAGGTCCAAACTACAGAGGAAGTTTTAGTTTGCAAAACATCCATCGCACTCTGTCACTCAGAGAAGGATGAAAGGAGAGTACCAGAGCTCTCGCTAGCCGTGCGGACAGCGGCGCTGACCAGATGGGTGGGCACAATCCTGCAATTTTCCTGCTTGGGATCTGGCCATCAGTGCTATCAGCTTCTCATCAAATGCCTCATGAATATAAACAGAGGCTGCTCGTTAATCTTAAACTGTTTTGGGCTAAGACAAGCCAATACATCTACATATGAAAGGTTAGAGGGTTGGCTGGTTTTTTTTTTTTTCTTTTCCCCTGAAAGCTTTCCCAGATTGGTTATGGGGCTTACCATGCTCACGAAGAGCGCCAAGAATTTGGTGCTTGAGGTGAAAAATACTTTGGCACTGCACAAAGGATGCAAAAGTGGTGTTGGAAATATGATTAGAAGAAGATTTCTGACACATAGCTGACAGATAGGTATGGAGGAGCCTTCAAAAAGGCAGCAGAAGTGTTTTGATTAAAAAAAACCCCACAGGACTGATCCTGGCCATTTAAACGTTTGATCTCTCCGAAGCCTTCCCACACCCCCAGTACAACATAAACCAGACCTACTGACCAAGCCTGGCTTTCTGTAAGAACCTGTTAATTTGTTCCACCCTGCAAGTTATTTTGATTGAATAGTGTAGAATTAGTAAATGTAACCTTAGGAAATTTTCCTTTAACTCAGTCAAGTTGCTATAAAATGTCTTCAAAATTCACTAAGTTTACTGTATTTACCTTAGGTCAATTTTTTTCTAGAGACGAGGACGGTACGGGAAGGGCAGAAGGCTCAAGTGTCACATCAGATGGAGTTTAACTCTAAAAGATGATGACCCAATTCAACAGCTTCCATGACTCAACTACAGTGTTTGCTACACAATACATTTTTACTGCTCCCGTGCTAGTCTGTACGATAAAACAAGGGAAATTACTCCGATCTGTCTATCCGTACAGCATCCGCTCACTAATTTCAGTAAACAGCCCCTCAGCAAAGCAACTGAATTACCAGTTACGGATCAACTACAGGAAAAAGCTCCCGGGAGGAGATCACAATCAGCTTCAGGGTTTTCTCCCCAGATTCAGTAGGACAAATCTGGACTGGCCTCTGAAGTTATTCATGGCCTATGCTGTGTCACCAGAGCCCCCAAAACACGTCACCAGCTCAGGGAAGTCATGGAAGCAGTGAAGATCTACCTGCTCTGAGCCAGCTGCTTCAATTGTCCCTTCGTACCCGGAGCAGCAGGTGCCACCTTGGCTCCTTGGTGGGAGGGTCAGAGATCCAGAAACCCAACAGAAAAGCAGGGAAAAAACAATCAGACATTGTTTTAGTAAATGAAAACGTTGAGATTTACATTGCTACTTGTTTCCTGCATGATGGGGGACAATACAGATAGCATCTTTTAAAAGATGAGTGTCCACCGTCACGCTTTCCTGGCTTTCATACTTCCACCTGCCAGCTGAAGCCTGGTGCTCCTGTGCTCCTCAGCATCCAAACCCCTCAACATCCATCACTCCGGGCACTCGGGGTGGCTGGGAGCGGCCACCCCTCTGCTACCCGCAGCTATGGAGCGACGGTAAAGAAGAAGAAAGAAGGCAGCCAAACTGTTTCAGCTAAAAACAAGACTCATTTTGACAATAAGCAGCCCCAAGCCTCCAGAAATGTAAGCCCTTAATGGAAAACATGTTTTCTACCAACTGATTGGAAAATTAAGCAAAATATTCCCAATTATTTAAAAATGGTTCAACTTGTTTTCAGTTTCCTATCAAGTCTGGCTTGTATCATTTTCCACCAGGTTTAAAAAGGTTCACACGTATCTGCTTTTCCTTGGCGGTTCCTCAGAGGGGTTGAAGTTCAGTACAGCTAATGAAGATTCAGAGAACTAGCTGCCAGAGACTGGAGATGTCTCGCTTCGGAATGTCTGTATCCTTGAAAGCCAGGCTGCAGTACGGCCCAAAAAACAAGTTAAGAACAAACAAGGACAAGATTTCCATTGTTTGTTTTGTTCGAGACATAAATCCTACATTTAACAGGAGAAAAAGGGAAACTAATACACTCCTTTTTAGATGCCAACGTCTGCAGGCAGACACAAACGCCGTTCGGCTAAAACAGGTCAGGGCATAAACCGCATAAAGCACAGTTACTTTCTTACTGCGACACAGGCGAAACTCAAAAAAGGAAACTCTTTATTATCAAGAAGCATTGTCCGCAAAGTTATACATCTAACCCTCAGTCTTATTTTAGAAAGTCTCCCTGGTAATTTGTCTGTGCTTTTTGAAAAGCAAGGAATATGTTTTGAATTATAAGAGGTTACAGGGACATTTTTGTGGTAAATTTGGACTTTCATTTGAAAAAAAAAAACCCTCAGTGCTACAGAAATCCTTTCGGAAATAACATTTTTTTGTCATTGCTAAGCACTTTTCAACAAAGTTTAATAGCTACTGTTCCAAGGAGCTGTTTACATCCAGCTTTAAAAGAACACTGGGGTACTTAGGTCCCTGCAAGCCAAAGGAAAAGCAGCACGGCATCTTTCGGATATTTTGAGAAGCAAAGCAAAAAGAGTACATTCTCCACAGTACGCAGGGGCAACAAATTTTCTCGGTGAGTTCACTTAACGACTCCTGGTGCGCAGGCTCTGGCATTCTGGGATTTTTCTAGAGGCCTAAGTTATACTTACAGCTCTTTAACTCTTCTTTCATTCGTTCCCCTGGTCTTTACACCCAGGACAAGAAGGAAAAAACCACCAAGTAGTGGTATTGAGAAGAAGTGGAAGGCGCTATTTCCAGCCTCGGAAGTTTATAAATTCAATGTCCAGTTGCTTTATAAACAGTGCAGGGGAAGAGAAGCCTTCAAACAATGGTAGCTGGATTTTTCCTTTGAGGGTGAAACTTCCTTTATCATTCGTTCTTGGAAACAAAATAACCTATTTAGTTGAAGTTTAGCAATATGAATAAAAGTAAAAGTTTTACGGTAAACATCTCGAAGACGTCTAGCCCCATGAAAGCTTCATTGTGCTCTTGATAACCGTGATGCAAAGGCTTTTACAACCCCGCAGTTTTGCAGGCCGACACGGCAGATTCTGCCACCTCAATATACCATCGGAGAGCTCTCCTGAAACAAAGCTGGGCTGTTCCTACAGCGGGAAAAGAGAATTTTTTGTTTGCGTTTGTTTTTCTTTCTATTCATCGGGAGGCAGCCTTTGCTGCCGTCCAGTAAACTGTTAAAATATGGGTTCTCATTACTGCTTGGCTGCTTTCCTTCCCGGACAGCACGATGTAAATCGCTCGAGCCCCCTTCAGTTCCCCTACCGCGAGTTTGTCCTGGGCACCGTAAATAAAACCCAGTACAACGACGGAGGCACTGACCAGTCTGACGCTTATAATGGAAGCCAGATATTAACAGGGAACCTTTTCAGAAAGTTTCAGCTGGTGCCCCAAAGTGTAACTCATTTGAGGGGCAGCAATGTACACCTGCCCTTCATCAGAAGGAGACCCAAAACCCTTCACCAGGAGCCCCACAATAAGACAGCTTATCCAAAGGTCGTCAGAAGTTCCGGTGACACACTGCTTACGTTGGCCTGATCTAAACAAAGGACGCGAGATCGCGTGGATAGAGGGGCAAGCACAAAAGTACAAACAGAAACCATCGTGTTTTGGAGACGCAGTCAGACCTACTGCCCTAAACTAAACACCCACCTCCTGCAGCACACCTTATACCACACACCGCACAGAGTCCTGCCGCAAATCTTCTCCAGTTTTTACTGCACAGGAAGACGTAGCGAGCCTTCAGGCTTCTCAGATCAAACCACGCCAGCCTTAAATGGGAACAGATCACGATTCTATAAGCAAATTATTCTCTACCTGAACTACCTCAGGTAAGATTGCATCAGGCCAGGCTCTGTCCAGGCCCAGGAAAACATGAACTTACACGGGCACGGATCCAGTGTGGAACCAGGAAACTACTTGAGCAGATCAACAGGATAATCAGCGGTTACAGCATACCAAACCTCCTACCATGATACAGTTCGTGTAGGTCTCATAAATTAGACATTTATGGAGGAGGCAGTGTCTTTGTTAAAATTTATACAGCGTTTCTTCCATGCCAAAAGGAGCAACTGAGGGAAAAGTACACAAACGCTCGTCAGAAAGCTCTCAGACAGATGTTAACAGATCAGTGCTGCGGGAGAAACTGATAAACGCTGGAAGGAGATAAGCTGTGCTTCTGAGGTCAAACAGAGATCGGTGAAGCAGATAAAACAGAAAACAAAAGCAATCTCTAGATAACCTTGAACAAGCACACGCGGGAAGGAGGCTTTTGCCAAGGCATAAGGCAAGGAGTGAGCACAAAAATCAGCGCGAAGTTGACTCTAGGCACGAGATTCAGCCCTGCGTACAGCTCAGACGCGGGGGAAATAACAAGATTTGGCTTTGAATGCAAAGGCCTAGAAAGGACCAAGTCAGACGGCGCAGGCAGGACAAGTGAACGGCTGTCCAGAAGAGCCCACTTGCTTCAGCCCAAGGGAACTCCACCCGATTCACTGGGCGAGGCTGAAAGGATCAACACCAAGATGAGGGAAGACATCTCTGCCCCTGGGAGAGCTGAAGGCACGTGAACAGACACTTCAGCAAGGGGGAAAGCTGGGCAGAGGTGACTCGCCGTACGAAGAAGGTATGAAGGAAAGAGGAGGGAGAAGAGTTAGCAAAGATGACCAAGAGGATATTGCAATTATAAAAATATAGGAAGGCAGCAAGAGGAGAAAGGAAGGGTCAAGTGGGAAAACACTTCTTGGAGGGACAGGGAGAGTCAACAGCTGACACCCTGGAGCACAGCAGGAAACATCCAAGGGTGAGAAGTGACACCACGGCAGGTAAGTGGCTGTCTAGGGATCACATAACTGGTTTAACGCCATTATTTTCACACAGCAGTGTATTTTTCTGGAAAGAATGCTCCGGATCAGAGCAGCCCAGCTCACACGCTAGCTGTTCTCCGAAGTTTCACGAGGCCAGCAGGTCAAAGCAGGCAAGTGGCAGCAACAGGGCAGGCCACTGCCAGCGTCTCAGTCGAGAAGGGATGGCCAGCCACACCACAGCAGCCAGGAAACGTGTGCCGCAAAAAGCTCCGGCGGGCAGGTGCACGGGACAGAACGCAACAGTGGTGAGACACAAATATTCCAACACTGTTCACGGAGAAAAGTAGAGCACTGCAAGACCATCTATGAGGACGGGGGTGGGTCCTCCAGCTTACCATCCATGATTGTTTTGTTTCAAAGGTCTTTACATGACATCCCCCTCCTCCCAGCGCAGCTCCTCGCTGCTGGGCTCTGACAGCATCTGTTGTCCGTCTAAACCACAGCTCACCAACAGAACCAGTTTGCTGTCCCCCATCAGCTTGCAGCAGCTGGGCCCCGTGCAGACCAGGTACCAAGAAACACATCCCAGGACCGAGAAAAACCTCATTCCTAGCAAGAGAGGTTATCTGAGGAACAGTTTAATGGTTTAGATTTGAAGGAAAAACAAGTCTTTTCAACAGAATAAATCTACCTAATGCCCCTTTTTCACTCGCAGAGACAGAACAGCCTCATATCCGAGCTGTTCTCTCAGCGTTTGAAAGCACCACAATGAAAACTTACTTCTCCTGATCTGTAACGGAGACAGAAACACCACTCCATGATAGCAGCAGTGTGAGCTGAGATCTCGTCAGATCTAACTGAAAAGGCCTGAAAGGAACAGAAATCTTCTTCTAGAAACTGTATTTCTGCTTCCGAGAACTGGAAATGAGCACTTGCTACAAAGGGACAGGCAGCTCCCTCATTTAACACTTCCAGGCAGAGCTGTGTTCAGACATCTGTTTTCCTCTCCCTCCTTTCAGAATTCCTTCATGCCATAAAAAGATGCAATCACGAGCCAGGGGCTGAGAAAGGAGAGTGATGATAACAGTCAAATATCTGGTGAGATTTGCATCTCCAAAAGGAATGTGGCTAGGTATCACTACAGGGGAAGCGTTCAGGTAGTGCAAAAGCTTGCTCAGCCCGAAAGGAATGCGAGGGGTCAGCAGAGCGGTAGGTCAGCAAAACCAGCTCAAGAGGTTTGTGAACAGCAGTCAACAGAAAGGACTCTTGACTAAAGGACATCAGGAGCCTCGTTGGAAATACTGGCTAATATTTACCGTAAGAATTTGGCAGATCTTTAAGTCAACCTTTAGGAAGGTGATGATAAATTACTTCAGTTCAGATGATGCAGGTTATAGGAGCCATCTCAAACCCGTGGCAGTCAAAAACAAGAACAGGATTCTGCTTTACGGTATCCTAAACAGATGCTCTGCCCACTCTGAGGATCTTCAGGACCCATATTACTTCATCAGAATCTACAAAATAATTACAGAGAAGAGGCAAGGATGAAAGCAAAAAGGCTACCAAGGAATTCCTAAATTACCAGCTGACTTTTTTGTATATATACTTTGCATAAACAGCAGAAAAAATAAAAAAATATTTAAAAAATACCCAAACTACTTCCCGTTGAGGTAGTTCAAAATAGTTCTGGTTACAAAACTGATTCTGTAGAGCTTTTTCTTCACACCTGACGCCATGTGACATGAATGTCCCGGCCCAGCTTGCTGCTAGCTAGCTACAATTACCTACAATTAAACTGCTACCTGCGCTCTGACGAGCACCATAAACGCAGCTCTGCGGCAGCTGGCAAGACAGGACCAGCAGGTCTGGGGCACGGCACTGCCAGCACAGGAATTTAAAATTGTAAGGTACCCTGAAAGACTGATCTCATTCATAAATCTGACCTCGCTTATTATCCAACACCCATGTGTTAAAATTATTAAACACTACCTCACCCACACTGCTATAAAAAGACTACTGTAAAATTTCCCGCTGAGAAAAGGAGGTATTCATAAGTCAGGGCGGGACAGATGTGCAAAAGAAGATTCAGTGAAACTATAAACTCAGCACATACGGAGGCAAAACACATCCCATGCCGGACATCATCTCATCCAGCGCTTCGCTCGTACGAACGCTGTCAGGAGACACCGAGCACACCTGCAGCAGCTATTGGTTTCTGTAAGCTGAAGGGTAACTCCCTGCAGAAATCCCAAAGCCGCCCTTGATCCTCCCTTCTGCTACTTGCGCAGTCAGGATTTGCTTTAAGTGAGATCGATGGCCTTCTCTATCTACAAAGATCAAGCTGGACCCCGCCCAAGCTCCTAAGTCAAATTCTGATGGACCACAGGGAATTTTCATTCCATTCATTCCAAATTCTGACACAAGACAGCTCTCTGCAAGCTGAGCAATTCTGCAGCAGCCAAGAAGGGCTGATGAGACTTAACTGCTGACCCCGACGGTCCCAGCAGCAGTGAGCAGCGTCCTGCTGCATCCGCGGTGGCAGGCACCCCTCTCCAGGAAGAAAGGAGACTCTTCCCAGCAGCTTTTAAATTCAACACCGCGTGAACAATTCAAATATTCATATCTATTTAAAATGAGGAAATTAAAATGGCTTAAAGGCATGAAAAGCTTGCTTATGAAGGATGACTATTTCATTCCCAAAAGCCCGAACAAAACCAAGCATTTGCATAGTATTCCCTCTGCCAGGATTAGATACCTTACTGCCTGGTGTGACGCCAAACCTCTCCCACCACAACTTCAACCAAAACCAGGAATATTTAAGATGGTGCTCAAAAGATAAGAAAGCTGGTGTAAAAAGATCAATACGATATAGACGGCACCCCTTCGCTCCAACGCTTTGAGTAAGATCGAGCCAACGGAAGAGCAGAAAGGGTGCTGAACAGATGAAGAAAAACAAATGCTATCCACCATAAAATAGGGTTTCTAACGTGCTTATTTATGGGGACTCTTGATCTTCCAAAGACAGGAACAAACTGAAGTGTTGAGTCAACCCCAGAACCTCGCACGTGCTTTGCCAGAGCTGTTGAGGACAGACACAAGGAAGATAACCCAGCCTCCAGATCAAGAGGAGACTAAATTGCAGGAGTTTGGCCTTTCGGGACTGCAAGATGAGTGAACATCTCCGTATTTACACGGAAAGTTGCTCTTTTCTATCACCCGCTGAAAGAGGCTGCTCACAACTGCGTTGTGGCTTCTTTTCAGGTCACTCCCACAATTACAAGGTTTATACATTTTCAGCACCGTCTTCAGCTTCTTGTATCCAAAACTGCCTCCGCAGGAGAGGGCTGTAAACACAAGAGGCTGAAAACTATTCACACCAGTCATCCAAAACACAAACCAGATCATTTTTAAGACTGACAGATACTCTGGACTCAACCCACTACACCATGTAGAAGAAAAATATGTCTTTTTTTTTTTTATAGACGCCTGAAAACTACAGCCAGCACACAACTGTCTCAAGAAAATCCCTTCAGGTATCCCTCTCCAGCACCTGAAGCTCAATTCCCCGTTCCAGTTTGCTACCACTTTTTACAGGACAGCCTACGCCTCGCCCTTGCTTGCACAGCAAACACTTGCCTCAGCAGCAAACACTTACAGAAAATTCTCAGAGGAGAACCAGATTTTCTTTACGGATTCTTGATACCAAAAATATTATTAATCATAACAAATATTATTTGTCTTTCAAAAGTATCTGCAATAAATAGTAATTTAGAACCGTTGCCTTAATTTAGAATAGCTTTGAAAACGCTGGGGTTTGCATTGTAAGAAACAGTAGGAAAAACACTGCTGCGTATTTTTAGCTAAATGCAGAGCTGTGTTTTTATTAAGTGTTGCCTTAAGGGGTCAGAAATCACAACGTGTGCAGGGAGACAGCTGCAAGGACTACTAAAGCGTAGTTCTGCGCACAACATCCTCAGGCTCAGGCAGGCTGGGATGACCAGGAGCTATCTGAGCAGCAAGTACAGCCTTCCACGTTGGGTTTCATGCTGGAGCTAGTTAAAAGAGGAAAACAAACCAAAATTCATTTTACAACCCTTACAGCTTACCAGGTGCCTTCACCATCTTCCTTTCACGCATCCTCGAATTCTTTAATAACCACAACAAAGGTCTACTCTGTTCCCAGGAGGGGATGTGCACAATGCTTACAACAAACGAGCAACTCGCTAGAAACCAGGAAAAGATGAGTCAGGTAGCACCTGCTCTGAAGGAGATGTGAGAACAGAAAGACCTTGGCACACAGCTCGCATGGGACTACCCCAAATGCTACCCTGCCACCACGATAGAGAATAGTCCCAGTCTACTTTCCTCCTGCATTGCATCGTGGCTTTCCGCTTACAGCCCTCAGCTGCGATCCAGAGGCGCCGGGTTCCTCCAGTTGGGCCCCCAAATCATCTCACCACCCGGCACGGCGAGGATCACATCTCCCTCTCCTGCAAAGGATTCGAGGCCTTGAGAGGAGCCAGTCTGAACTTATTCCTGAAGTTATCACTGAGACTGCAGAACCGAGAATTCAAGAAATCAAGCTCCCTCTTTGCGTGCCGCAGATACCATATTGAAAGCTCCAAGTTTTGATTTGCTTATCAAGAGAAATGCTCGTTGTACAGGACAGCGCGAAGAGCGGTCTGCAGGATAACACAAATATATAAAGCAGAACATTTCATACTTGTGAAAAAGAACCTTCTTGTCCTCTTCCTTACAAGGAAGTAAATTAAAAATGACAATTTTAATCGCTTGAAATTTTCATTATGGCGTGATGAAAAATGAGGTGATGCACAGTTTTGTGTTTCTCTCACTCAAGAGTTCACATTGCGGGTTTCATCTACGCCACAACTTCTGCAAAACGTTAGCAACTGCGAGACCGCCGCCGCCACCGCCTTTCCACGAGCACCGTCTCGCTCTACCTGCTGTGGAACAGCCAGAGTCACGTTAAGTCAAAACCACCCACTGCAACGAAAGCACAGCCGAATACGAGCCCTCGAACGGCAGGGAGAGGACCCGAGAGCTGCCCGACATTAAAAACAGTCCCTGCTTTAGGGAGTCTTTCAACGAATCTTACGGCCTCCGATAGGAACTGAAATGCCAACCACCGCTGCAGTAACCAGCCTGCCCACAAAGGTCAACGGGGAGCTGATTAAAGGAATGCCAGGCTCTCTGCTGACGCGCAAACTGCCCAAATACCAATATAAAAATAATCATTCAGAATAATTCCTGCTTGGGCCCACTTAAGGAGTAATTAGCTGTTAAAGCTTTGGAGGTTTTCTACAAAGAAACAAAGCTAGCTACTGAGTCCACACTAATTGTTCCAATATTCCTGCGCTTTTTTAATTTATTCTGATGACTAAGAATCACAACCCGGCGCTGGTCCGAAGCCCACTCCGAACTACGGAATTCAGGGGCCGGATGGCTTTTATTTACAATTAACGTGTAACACGCAGCGACTGCTTGAGCATCCACGTGACATGGCCAGTTTATGAAGTAGATCGAAGACACGGCCATGAAAAAATACTGACGCTACGATCTCCTTGCTGAACCGCTGCCCGAAACAACAGGGCACGAAGCGCAGGGATTGGGAAACGAGGCAGCAAATGCGTCCTCCCTACCCAGGCAGGTACTCAGGGCGACAGACAAATCAGCCACCCTGAATCCAGCCCACGTCAACAGCACTAAATTCAAATATTAAAGTAATGAAAAGTGCAACTTCACCATTTCTCTTTCTCCCACTAGAGACATCCTTGGGGAGATATCCTTGCATGCACTGGAGCTGCTATGACTTCCATTCCACCCACATCTGGGCTCACTTGGGAACTAAATCCAGCATAACCCGTCTTGGGTCAGCCAGTGACCCCGAACAAAAATAGCTCTGGCAGAAAGCTGGATTTATGGAACAGGGTGGAGCCCATCCAAGTGTAAACCAAACAGACCCGGCGCTTGGAGTTAATGACGGAGAAGCAGCAATTTCTCCATTGCGTTCTGCGCACAACGGGCGCGAAGGCGACTCGTGCCATCGACGCAACGTGACCAAACACAACGTGGCATAACCAACCCCTGAACAGGTCAGAATCTCGGGTGTAATCCGGGTCTGACACAATTTAAAATGTATCAGCAGCAAGCGTTAATGACCATCTCCGAAGCGGTAAAACTCACAGAAGCAAACGCTGCTGGGGAATTGGAGTCAGAGCAGCAGCGGAGCTGGGTCAGCAGGCCAGGGCCACGGCTCTCCCGGCAGCGTCGATCAGGGCTTAGCAGAGTTCAGCAATTTTACTAAAAGGCCACACTTCTGGTAAATTCAGATCAGCTTTCCCAAATGTCCCAGCACAGACAAGCCTAAAGTCGGGGGATGACAGTACCAAGCTAAAGAAATCAACAGTTTTTTTGTTTGGTTGTTTCTTTTTTTTAACAAAAGATTATTCTGCCCACAGCACAGACACAAGACAACCTTGAAGTGCAGGCAGAACTCTCCCTGCAAGCTGCAGATTACAGGCAAAGCAACTCACACGTTCTCGTGCAAAAGAAACCGGAGTTTGAATCGGCGGCACAAGGAAAAGCCTGGCTTTGAGTACCGGTGACCAAGGTACTGGAGTCAAAGGGACACCTGACGGTGTGTTAGATGCAGCAGGGATGTCCACACAACATCCTCGGGCAGGACTGGCATGCAACAGGACACAAAAAAAAATCTAACTACATATCAATTGTAAGGATCCAGAACTGCCAGCTGCTTCTACTCACCCTCTTTCGTACAAAGTCTACCAGTACAGTGCACCTCTCAATTCATTAATTTGATTCCTAAATGCAACTCGTATGCTACCTTGATTTTTAAGTTATCTAACAATTTGTTTCAAATACTTTGTTTAGATTTCTAGCACACATTAACCAAAGAATAAAAACCCCAAGAACAAATTGTTACATGCATGTTTCCTGCTAATTACAATGACTTTGTTTGTGAGCCCTTTGTCATACAATTAGAGTGGCATGGCACGTACAAACGAGAAGCAAATTTAAGCTTTCAGAGATACCGCAAAATCTATTTAAACCTGACGTTTCCTCATGTTCAAAGCTCAGCTGTTCATATCATGTTTTTCTTTGTATTTAAACACAAACACCCCTCCCACTCAAACAGAAATCCAAAATATAAAATAAAAAATAGTGTAAAATATGCTGGCTGATGTTATATCTCACAGTCCCAGGACCGGAGCCCTGACCTGGCGGCACCACAGAAGAGGGGTACGCCCCGGCTGTAGCACAAAGATTCCCGAGCACTCAGCGGCTGATGCAGCCAGACCTCAAAAATCTACAGATTTCATCCAGAGGAGACACCACAATTGCCTGAAAGACCTGAATTTTCTCCTTCCTCACGCTTCACGCCAGCTGAGGCAGCTCAGCCCACCTCTCTTCCCTGGCTGTTGCCAGAGCCGCTCTCAGGTGTGTCCAGCAACGGCACGGGCCTGACAAGTTACGGATTTCAACCAGCTCCGGAAGGCAAGTGCAGGAGAGGAGCAGGCAGTAAAGCCTCAGCAAAAGGGGCCAGTCAGTAAGTCACAGTTTTATCCCAAAGGCTTCCCTTTGGTAATTAGCAAATCCTTGCACAAGCAGGGGTGTAAGAGTTTATCAGCAAGAGCTCACATGAATCTTTTATAACGGAAAGTGAAAGACAGCCACAGACTTAGGGTCCCCACCGGCTGTCCTCTCTATCAGTGCCGCCCAGGATTTAGTTGTGCTTCACCGAGGAAACGGGGAGGAGAAGGCAGCTCTTCCCGAAGCCCATCGCCTCTAGAAGGGAAATAAAACCATAAAGATCGTGAAACGTTAACGCGGCGAGTCTGCACTGGTGAACGGCCGTGAGGCTCCTTCGGGGCTGGAGCAACCTTGGACTTTGTGACTTTTATTGCTGGTTTTTTGGCTTTTTTCCCTTCTCAACTTTGCACGCATGCCGGCACCGGTGCTGTACCTGTTGCAGGGGAGCTGAGGTCTGGGAGCAGAGCGGGGGGTTTCCAAAGGGGTGGCAGAAGGCCCCTGCCCCAAGGCTGGGCTGGGTGCTGCCTGCCCGCACCCTGAGCTCACCTGGATCCCCTAAATGTCACAATTTTAGAGAAAATCTCTTTCTTTTGCGCTGGGTCGCAGCTCACCTCACAGCCAAGGGCAGCGCTGGCCGGTTCAGCTCACTAAACCGGCACAGTGGCCCCCTCCCCGGCTGCCAAACCGGGACGAAGATGGGGCGGAGAAGAAGCGGGAGGACGAAGCCCCGCAATCCCTGAGGCAGTGAAGGGGGGGG
>JAAGAY010002418.1:45745-74912 GCA_011801015.1 Ardeotis arabs
ATAGGGCAGGGCCTCATCCTGCACCCCAGAGGACACCCACCCCCCCCAGGGGTCCCATAGGGCAGGATCCGATCCTGAAGGACCCCCCTCACATCAGGGGTCCCATAGGGTAGGGCCCGATCCTGCACCTCAGGAACCACCCCCCCCACCCAGGTCCTCCCAGGGCACTCCCAATCCTGCACCTGGCCACCCCCACCCACCCCTGGGTCCCGCTTGGGCAGGGCCTGATCTTGCACCCCAGGGGACACCTATAGGGCAGGACCCAATCCTGAGGGACCCCCCCCTCACATCAGAGTACCCATAGCGCAGGGCCCGATCCTGCACCCCAGGGGACACACACCCCCCCCCCAGGGTCCTCCTCAATCCTGCACCTGGCGACCCCCACCCACCCCTGGGTCCCGCTTGGGCAGGGCCCGATCTTGCACCCCAGGGACGCCCCCCTCCCTGTATCAAGGTCCCCAAGAGGCAAGGCCTGATCCTCCCCCCAGGGGTAAGCCCCCCATCCCAGGACCCCACCAGACAGGGCCCGATCCTGCACCTGGTGACCCCCACCCACCCCAAGGTCCCATACAGCAGGGCCCAATCCTGTGCCCCAGGGGACACCAGCCCCCCAGGGTCCCACTGGGCTCTGCACCCAGGGACACCCACCCCAGGGTCTCACCATGCAGGGCCCGATCCTGCCCTCAGGGGTAACCCCCCCACCCCACAGCCCTACCCAACAGGGCCCGATCCTGCACCCAGCCCCCCCCAAGCCCCCTCCCAGGCCCTGCTCACTCCAGCACTTACAGAACCCCCCCAAACTCACCTAAACAAATGCAAAATAAACCTCACAGCAACACCCGGGGTGCCACAGCGAAGGTCCTGCACCACCCCAGAACCAGCTGCCTCTGGCTAATTAGCTTAATGATACTAATCAGGGCAGCAGGGGCAGGGGGTTTGGGAGCAGGCACAGCTTCACCCAAAAGAGTATTTTGGGGGAGAATTGTTGGTTTAGGCATAGGCCCTGGGGGGTGTGAGGTGGTGTGCCCATGCCCACAGCCCGGTGGGTCCCGACGGGCTGCACCCCCAGCTGAAAGCAATGAGCCCCCCCGGTTATAGGCAGCAGTTCCTGGCTGCCTCCCTGCCAGCTCCTGGGGGAGGACAGGGCTGGGGGGCTCCTGAAGGTGAGCTTCCCCCAAAATCCCCTCTTTGTGCTTCACTTCTCTGGTGTGTTGGGTTTTGAGGGGGAGAGGGGGGAAGATGTTTTCTGCTCTTGTTTCATGCAATTGCTGAATGGTTTTTGCGTTACGGTTAGTGCCTTGTTTGCCTGATGTTAATTAAATGCCTGTTGATGTCCTGGGAAGCGTGGGGCTGGCTGGAGGAAGGTGGTGGTGGTGCCTGGTCCAAAGGCTGGGCCCTGCTGCTGGGCTCCTGCTCTGCTCTTCCTCAGCAGGGCTGCAGTGAGCGAGCGTGCGTTCAACCAGCGGTGTGTGAGGGCTGCAGCGATGGACCCTGACCCCTTGGCCCTCCTGAGGAAGAAGGCAGCGCCCGGGTGTGCCTGGCAGAGCCTCCTCTGCCTCCGTCCCCGCAGGCAGAAGAAGAAGGTGGCTTATTCCATCTACATCCACAAGCTCCTGAACCAGGTACGCTCCTGCTCTCCAAGCTCAGCTTGGTCATCCACGTATCCAAGCCTGGATGCTTGTGTTTTGGCTGAATCTGGAAGTTTTTGACCTAAATTGAAGGTGTGGTGGATGGGGCTAGGGGAGATCTGCCTGGCCTGTGCATGCAGGCAGCTTCTCAAGCCAGGCCTGTGCTCCCTCACCGGCTGAGAGCTGGGGCTGTTCAGCCTGGAGAAGAGGAGGCTCCGGGGAGACCTGAGAGCAGCTCCCAGTGCCCAAAGGGGGCTGCAGGAAAGGTGGGGAGAGACTCTTCAGCAGGGTCTGGTGTGACAGGACAAGGGGTGATGGTTTCAAAATAAAGGGAGTAAGATTGAGATGGGACATCAGGAGGAAATTTTTTACACTGAGGGTGGAGGAGCACTGACCCAGGCTGCCCAGAGAGGCGGTGGCTTCCCCATCCCTGGAAACGTTCCAGGCCAGGTTGGTCAGGGCTCTGAGCAACCTGATCCGGTTGGAGATGTCCCTGCTCCTGGCAGGGGGGTTGGCCTTTAAAGGTGTCCCTTCCCTCCCAAACCATTCTGTGATTCTATGCCACCCCATGAGTGGCTCTGCTGATGTTCTGGTGGTTGCTCTCCCTGCAGACATGGTCCACTGGAGCCTCCTGCCTGGTGGCTTCCGCCCTTGCCTGGCTGGGCAGCCCCCAGCTGCTTGGGGACGTGGCGCTGGAAGCCGCCCGGCTGTCCCGCTGCGGCAGGAGAAGCCACCTCAGCCACCGTGAGGTCCTGCTGGCCATGAAGCTGGTGTTGCTGCGTGAGCTCTCCAAGCCTCCTCCAGGATCCTCAAGCTGTGAGCCGTTATTGAAGGAACCTGGCAAGACAGGATGGTCTTAGGAGTATTTTAATGTGGTTTTGACAAATAAAGTATTTATCAGCATTGTTTAACGGAGCCTCCTACCTGGGCTGGCAGCTGCTGGCGCTGAGGGCAGCCGGTGGGCTTAGACCAGTGTGGAGCTGGTTACCTGCGTGCCCTGGGAAGGGATGCAGGACGAAGGGTGCTTGCACACACCCATCTTGATAAATATTTGCAGAGTGGCCCTGCTGGCACGTGAACGCTCCTCAGAGGTCCAAAGGGCGCTGCTCAGCCAGAGCAGCCTCTGCTCCAACAGCCCAGGCTGCCCGGAGGCTGTTGGGCAGCTGGGTACCTCCTTGCACCAGATTTGGCCAGGAAAGGGGACAGGAGGAAAGGTGGATGTTATTCCAAGTCCTGGGGAAATGTCAGGCTTGGAGAGCAGCAGCATCCCCTGGGGATGCTGTGTCAGGTGGTGGCACTGGGTGACTTGTTTCTAGGCTCTCCATGTGCTCTGTGTGCAGGGATGTCTCCAGGTTCTCCAGCCTCCTGCCCGCAGCTTCAAATCCAGCCATGGGGATGGCGGTGCCTGGCCACCCACCTTCCCTTGTAAGGGTTCTCGGTGCTGCCAGCTCCTGAGGGTTCAGGAGAAGGTTGAGTTCTGATGCCCCAACTGCTGTCTCTGCA
This sequence comes from Ardeotis arabs, assembly GCA_011801015.1. Classification (NCBI taxonomy): domain Eukaryota; kingdom Metazoa; phylum Chordata; class Aves; order Otidiformes; family Otididae; genus Ardeotis; species Ardeotis arabs. Next base: position 48,877 of record JAAGAY010002418.1, read on the forward strand.
CGCGATGCGCTGCCTCATCGTCGTCCCCATGCTGAGGGGCTTCAGCTTGCCCCAACCCTTCTTCTAGCAGCCCTGACTCTCTCAGTTGAATGTGGTTTGTTCCAATTTGTGGATCTGGAGTCAACTGCTATAGGAAAGCCCAAGCTCTTGTGGAAATAAGAGCTGCAGGTGACCTCAAGAAAACACCCAGGCTGTCATACAGCCCCAGGCAATGCTGGCTTTACCTGGACAAGGTCTACTCAACCTGCCCCAAAAGCTTGGAGGAGGGGAGTTCCACACCCTTGTGACACCATCTGGTTCAGGGCTTCATCATCCCTTGTCAGGGTGTTTCCCTTGTGTTACAGCAAGGAAAAAGTGAGCTGACAGTTCACCTACTGCTTCTTGTCCCCACAGACAGCTCAAACCACCTGCTCGCTCTTCTCTTTGGCTTTGTTTATGCGCCTGGAGTCCTGGCTGCTGCTGAAGGGTTCCTGGTGTCTTGCAGACCATGGTCAGTGTGATGGTGACACGTGGAGTTGCTCTTCTGCAGCGCTGCTGTCTAACTTGTTAACTCTGCTAACTGTGCAGGTGAGCACTCCTGCCTAGAAGTAAAACCAAGCCTAGAGCTCTTGCCAGCTGCTGAGGAAAGCAGCTGGGGCGGAGGAGCTGCTGGGAGGCTCCTGGCCAGGGCAGGTCAGGAGAGCAGAGGTTATCAACACTGCCTTTTCCTGCCTAACAACCTTCAGCTCACCTGGGCTCTAGAGCCAAAATGTGACCCAGGGTGAATGCACCCGAGGTCGAAGCAGCTCAGCTGCTGTGCCTCTGCGGGGACTTCGTGCAGGGTGGATCGAAGATCTGTGCCAACTCAAAATTATTGCAACACTTCAACCGCCCTTGGAAATCATTCAGATGTGCTACCGGCATCTCCGGGTGCCGCATTAAGCTCAGCGTTCATCACAGCGGTGCTCAGATCGCTCTGCAAATCCCTGCTCAAACCGCTTTGTCCTCGGAGCGAGCGTCCTTCCAAATCTCCTCTCAAGCGAAGACTCTCTCGCGTGGAGCTGTGCTCCAGTGTGATCTGGGAGCTGATACAATAAAATTACGAGAATCTTGAGCAGTTAGAGGTAACGATTCATCACCTGGGCCCCTCATTTCCATCACCTTTGCTGTTTAGTGCTTGGGTGCCCTGCTCATCCCATTTTTTTTGGCCCCAGTCTGTAGAAACTTGGACCCGCCCCTGGCGTGGTCATTCGCACCCATGCAGCTACGTTGTCCCTGATGCAGACGCTGCTAGAAGATGCTGATATCAACGCAGCTTCATCCTGGGAAGAGCCGAAGCAGCGTGAGGAGCTCTGCATCTAGCACTTGATCTTCCTCAGCCTCACCTCCGACTTAGCGGATCCGTGGCTCTCTAGGATCCGTGCTCCAGTCCATTTATTTTTCTCCTTGTTTTCCATTTATTTTTCTCCTTCTAGTCCACCTTGCTTTTGGAACGGAGAGAGCCTGTGTTAGAAACAGGGACCTGAAGCGCAGGGTGAATCAAGTGCCTTCCCAAAAAGTCTTCTGGAGGGTCTGGTTTGGGGCAAAAGGGCAATGTGCTCCATGGATGCCATGGCAGCAGCGGCTCCTCGCGTACGGGCAGCCCCTGGCACGTGTTCCCCCCAAGCACAGGCATCGTCCCCCTGTACCAGCGTCCAGCAGCCACACACAAAAGTCCATATTTGTTGTTTCTTCTGCAATTGCACACTCTGTTCTCAATTTCAACCTCCTCCCTCCAACCTATTAATGGGGAAATATCTGGATGTAAAGCCTTGACTCAAAAATTGAGTGCAATGACTTATGCCTAGAGGGGAAGTGCCCCGACAAGGCTGCACACACCCTTTAAAAACCCTCTCTCTCATCCCAAAATCAGCTTTGGCAGAAGCAGGAGGATGAACCCCCAAGTAACTGGGCCTGAAAGGGCTTTTCAGGATGTTTTTTTTGAGTGTTGTCTTTTTTTTTTTTTTTTAATTATGTTGGGAATAAAAACCTAGGCAGACTGAAGAAATGGAAGGGTTAAACGTTAAGAGATGCTTTTTTCAGTCTGTAGATCCAAAATTAACAGAGAAAGACTTCTGTCCTTCAAGAGCTCTGAAGGTAGCTCTCACGGTTCGCTGCTCTAAAGGATGGACTCGTGCCATTTGTGTTGCCTTTGCTTGGGATCGCGGCAGCCTTTCCAAAAACAAGATCTGAAACCAACCCAAGCCTCTCATCTGCAAAACACAGCTGTGGGTTTTACAGCTCCGGCTGGAGACTTCTAAGTAGACGGTCCTAAATTTGGCAGCAAACAGCTTTTAAAAAACAAGCAGTGGGGCTGCTTCGCGCTCCAGGGTCGCGCAGTGTGAAAGGACGGGGAAAAGCCATTGGAAGTTGTTTCCCCTTGTCCCACGCACAAGGAGGGACGAGTGCACATCCCCTCGCCGGGGTGTCACAAGGCGATGAACTGAAAATGGGCTTTGGAGCACATCCCTGCGCCTGAGCAGGAAACCAGGGAGTCAAACCATCCGACGGTTTGCCTTCAGCCATCTGATGGCGTTTAAACTGATCACAGAACAAAGCGGGGCAGGACTGGGGCTGTGGCTGCTTTGGGCTCCAGGAGATGGAGCGAGTCGGTGCTGGGAGGTGCGTGTAGGTCATGTGCCCACTCCAGGCACCAGCAAAGAGCCGTGTCGTGGCCGGCAGGTTGCTGGGGTCACCAAAAGGGATGTGGCTTGATGCCACTCTGCCCATGCCAAAGAGATGGGAGTCAGGGCACGTACGTATGTCCTCCACCACCGCCATGCCCAGATGAGGGGTCCTGGGGGCTCCAGCATCCTGCCTGCCCCTGCTCGCCTGAATCCACCCTGAACCCGGCTGGCTTGGGTACCAGCGGGGCTGAGCTCAGGCCGTGCGCTTGTAGGACACGTGATGGCACCCGTGTGCCAGCGTGTATTTCAGTTCAGCCAGGACGTCAGCCTTAAAGTCCACCCAGGTGGGTCTGGACACATCCAAATCGCATCTCTGGAGTACACCGGAGACGAGGCAGAGCCTTCCCTGAAACCTGGCTTCTCTCCAAGAGGGAAGGATGGAATTGAGGTCGAAACAGATTAAATACAGAGATTTCTCCGATGCCTTAACTAATCATCTGCTTGGTCTCCCTTTAAAAACATGGGGTTTGCTTTTGATAAATTATATTGACATTTCATTTCTTCTTTCTTAGTTTCCTCTGATATTTCCTCTTCTACTTAATTAGTCAGGTCACCTTCCTCCTTTCTACAATTTCACTGCTGGTAAATGGCCCCCACGGGCCTCCCCAGCATTAACATTTCTGAGTGGGTAACGTATGCCGTTCCTTCTTCTCTATTTTTTTCAAAAAGGGAAGTAGAAAATTACACATCACATCGAAATTTCCAGTCTGTCACATCCACAGTAATGTTATGGTCTCCAGCCAACGAGTAGGATGTTAAACTGTAAACAAAACTAAATATTGCATTCCCAGGCTTTTTGTAATTATATACAGTGGATAGTGTGTTTTCTTTGGTGGAGTTTTCCCGGAAACTTTATGAAGACAGAAATGAGACTTCCCAAGTCTTGAACGTGACTGCTGCACAAACAGGTAGCTGTTTATACTGGGAGAACATTATTCATACGGGTGTTTATGAACATCCCCTTTCAGGATAGAGTGCGACAGAGCCAGACATCCCGCAAAAGAAGGCAGACCAAGTAGAGTCCATCAGTCCTTTGCTTCTCATAAGGGGAAATCTTTCCCAAACCTGTTCCTGAGAATCCTCTTGCGGATGTTTTTCTTCCTGGGATGAGAGGGTGGAGGAGCTGGAGGACCTGAAGGCAGCACGATGGGTTACGGGATTGCCTTGTCCCTCAGCAACATCCAACATTTTTGTTTTCTCCTTCCTGGAGAGGAAGGAACTTGCCCTATGACAAAAGCTTCACCATGAGCCACTTCATGCCTGTGCCTGTGATCACACATGTGCCTGTGATTCCCCAAGCTGACGAGAGGTGGGAATCCAGCCAAAACCACCAGACTCATCTGAACAGAAGAGAAACATCTTGAGATGCTCACCAGTAATGACTGCAGCAGATTTTGCAGCAGCCTGGAGAACGATGTCATCCCTCCTTGGCTGGAGATGCGGTGCTGAGCCTGAGCTAGCCCTTACAAGCACGGAAGGGATGGAACCCCAGGCTGACCACTGAAACCCTGAGCTCCTGTACCCTGGCTTCACGGCACAGCGTCGGGGGGCTTAGCTATCCTGTTACCCCATTGTATGGCATCCAAATGGTTTTCATTCAAACTCTTTAAAAAAATAAAATAAAGCTTCTTGGAGATCTCTGACAAAAAGCAGCTGGCTCCATGGTCCCTTCACAATGTTCCCAGGGCAAGTCCCCATCCTTCCCCCACCACACCATGGGCCTGCAGCAGCACAGCACAGCACCGCTTCCCCCGCAGCAAGGCAGCTGGATCATCACATCGATGGGGGTGAAGACCTCGTCCAAAAATCTGCTCTTGGAGAGGAGGATCTGGTTCAAGGCTGCCTGCAGTTCAGCGACTGCCTGGAGCTGCGAGGTTGTTGAAAACAGAAGTAGAGAAGCAGAGAAAATAGAGCTGGAGGGGTGCCTTGACAAATTGTCTAATCCCCTTGTTCCAGCACAAGATAAGTGCAACTTAAACCCTTCCTGATGGATGTTTGTCTAATCTCTGCTTTTTCTCTTTTTTTTTTCTCCCTGAAACTTCCACTAGCGGAGATTTGACATCAGGCAATCTGTTCTGGCGCACTGCTCTATTTACACTCAGCCCGTCCCCAAATGTCTAACTAAAGCTCTCTTACCGCAGCTTCATCCCACGATTGCTCGTCCTCTCCAGGCAGACACAGAGCAGAGTTTATTTCTTTCCTCTTCGTGGCAGCCTTTTATTTATTGGAGGACTGCGATCCCAGCAGCGCAGGAAACGCAACTGCCGAGAGGGAGTCTGGAGGTCAGCTAGTCCACAGCTGTCTCGTCTTTCCCCAAGCTTTGCTGCTCCGGACCAAGCAACCCAATTCTTTCATTCTCCGCGCACGGATCACATTTTATAGATTTCTCTTCATCCTTGCTGCTAGCAAAACCGGGAAGGTTTTCCAGGACCGGTCGTAGTAAGGAAGGAGCAAGTCTCCCACCCTTGGAGGTGAGGAAACTCTGCCAGGTTACACGGCGTGAGCTGTGGCTCGTTTAGTGGATTCGCGGTGGGATCTGCCGAGGGATTGCAAACTCACCTGTCATGGTGTGAGCATGGCAAGAGCGTGGGGCTGGGCGAGAAGCCAGCAGTAGGGCAAGAAAAGGCAGTAAAGCAGGAGATTTGGAAGGACAGACCGCCTTTGTCCAGTCTTCAGACACCAAAAGGGTTGCACCAAATAAATATCCAGCTCCATCAGAATTTCTCCTCCCTACTGATGGGACCTAAAAGACCCCGAACTTGGTTGCTTTCATTAAAACAGGTGATAGATTGGGTCTTCTCTATTCATCAGCTCCCCCCCTTCCTGCAGACGTCTCAGGTGATAAACCTGAGCACCTTCACCGCAGCACCAGCCGCTTCCCCCTCCCTCCTCTCTGCGACGGGAGAAGGTGCCCAGGCCGCAGTTCCCTGCTCTGGGGCTGCTCATCCTGAGCCTGAGAAACAGCAGCTGCTCACTTACCCAGCAAAAAAGGCTGTGAAGGCGAATTACAATCTCCCTACACTGCGTTCTGCCTGGAAGTCAACCCAGCTGCAACGGGACACAGTTTCCAGGTGGGAATTCTAGTTTAAGGGGCAAGTTTCCAGACACTGAAGATGCAGCGAAATGCCCAGGTAGATCCCTCATAGGCACCTGGGCTCCCAACACCAAAAGAATGTTAAAAATCTGCATAGGTATTTCCCTTTATCTCAAAATCTTAAAAATCCCTGTAGCTTAAAAAAAACCTGGTGCAGTGACTTCAGCTGCGTGGTGTCAGCGTAACCCAAAATGACAATCACCACACGTCATCGAGCATCGCGCCGTTCTAGCATAAGGACTCCCGAGGGCATGAAATTTCCCAATAAAGTCATTAAAAAACGCGTGGTGACTGTTAACAACCTTCCTCCCAGCTACTGCAAGCACAGTGGGCACCAGCCTGGAGCTCTCCTAGCGACGGGAAAACAGCTCCAGCCGCGAGCCAAACATGGCCAACCGCAGCCAGGCTTGCTAGCCACGACCTTCAGTTCCTCTGTGCTCCAGTTCCTGGGAAAGCTATGAATGGCTACGTGGAAGAACCAAAAAATAAACCAAAAAACCCCCAAAATCAAGGACTAGAGCTGGGTGCAGCTCAGCTGAAATTCAGAAGAAATACAACAGCCAAAGGCAGGTCCTGGATCTGCACCTCAGTGGTGTCCAGCTAGGTTGCCATGAAGAGTTTTCTCTGGACACCGGAGCTCTGGACTTGTCAGACCTGACTTCTGGCTACCAGGATTTGTGATCAGCAAACCTGTGATGGGCTCGGTCAGAGAAGAGTTTTGTGGATTTAAAGATTGAGGGCCTGTCAGCAGCCTGAGCCACGGCGAGCCCCTTTGCCAGGGAGCTGGGCTCAGCCCCCCCCAGGCCCACCTGCCCACCTCCTCAACGTCTCTGCGTGCGCGAGCGAGGCAGCCAGAGCTTGCACCCATAAAGATAAAGCAAGGACACAAAGTTTGGTGCAGAAAGACGTGAGGATGGTGAATTTGGTGTAAAAGAACCCGAAGGCCAGTGGGACAACAAAAGAGAAAGGAGATGTTGAAGTCCTGCAAGCCGGTTTCTGCAGGTCCCTCTGGATGGCAGCACGCCCCTCTGGTGCACCAGCCACTCGCCCAGTTTTGTGTCACCAGCAAACACTGCGCCCCACCATCCGGATGGCTAACGAAGGTATTTTCTCGGCAGAAAGCTCCAGGGAAAAGCAGGATGAAAACGTTTAAGGTCATAGAGTCAAGCAGAGGGTACAGGGGTTGCTGTGCCACAAAAAAAAAGCCAGAACCATCTGAGGTTCAGTGAATGACTCTTACCATCGCCCAGCCAGCGACTCCCACGGTCTCCCTGCCACAACGCCCACTTCTCTTTGGGGTCACAGGGTTCGGGACTGTCGAGCTGTGCTGGCAGGACAGGCACGAGGGGCAGCTGACGCCCCGCTGCCCTCGGTCCCGCTACAGGTGTCTGCTTCCCAGTGCCCCATCCCTGCTGACTGCCTTCCACTCGGGGACCTGCTCTGGTCCTACAACCACGCTCTGATCAGAGCAAGGCCCCCAAAGTGCTTAGGAAGTCATCAGCTCCCAATGAAAAACCCACAGTAAGAGTTTCTCCCCACACTTCTTTCTTCCTCCCATCTCCTTTCTCCCGGTACCAGTCCAACCACCACGCAGCAGCGACCAGAAAAGGCCCAGACCCCTCCACTGCTCTCCAGCACCCTGCTCTCTCCTCCTGAGAGTCTCCCGTATTCAGGGAGGCCAGGAGAGCATATCGCGTAGTTGGTTCCCTTCATCCTCACTGAAAGAGTCGGGAGACGCTTACGCAGCCTCTTCCCTGGCGCCAGCGCTCTCTGCCACCCCACGATGCCTGCTGGGATCTAACCACAGATAGCCGAACTCGGACTTTTCGAGGGGGTGACACCCAGGAGCCGAGCTGCTGAACACGTCCTGGCCTGGCCCAGCTCCTTGGCTTGGCCACCCCACCCCGACACCAGCACCGAGCCAGGGTGGGGGTCACGCTGTCCCACCTGGCTGAGGACAAGCACTAGATGGAGCCAGGCCATTGGGAAACCAGGGTCTGCTCCTGCCAGCAGCGTCCTCCTCCAGCCCCTGCACACCCAGCCTGGCCCCCAGCACGGGGGCTGCAGCCCGGGACAGGCCTGGGGCAGAGGGGATCTGGCGACCGGGGTGCCAGGGGCCGCAGCAGCTGGAGGCTGGGGGTTGTATGTGAGGCTGGTGTCACCTCCGTCACTTAGGGAGCTGGATGCAAAGAAAGTGTTTATGAGGGCCATGTATAAGTTTGTGTAGCTCAGAAGAACAAATGAAGGCCAAATAGAATGGAACGGAATAGAATATTTCCATTGGAAGGGACCTACAATGCTCATCTAGTCCACCCGCCTGACCACTTCGGGCTGACCACAAGCATGCTGTTAAGGGCGTTGTCCAAATGCCTCTGAAACACTGACAGGCGCAGGGCATCGACCACCTCTCCGGGAAGCCTGTTCCAGGGCTTGACCACCCTCTCGGCACAGAAATGCTTCCAAATGTCCAGTCTGAGCCTCCCCTGGCGCAGTTTTGAACCATTCCCATGCGTCCTATTGCTGCATTGCAGGGAGGAGAGAGCACCTCCGTCTCCACCTCCCCTCCTCAGGAAGCTGTAGAGAGTGACGATGTCGCCTCTCAGCCGCCTTTTCCCCAAACGAGACAGACCCGGAGTCCTCAGCCACTCCTTACAGGACATTCCCTCCAGTCTGTCCCCAGCTTTGTTGCCCTCCTCTTCGTTGCCTCCTCATTCAAGGACCTTCCCATCCTTCTTAGATGGTGGGGCCAGCACTGCACACTGCACACAGTCCCTGGGGGGTCAGTGTGTAAATGTGACGTGGGATGGGGAGCTTGGTGTGTAGAAGGTGGGATGAGGGTCCACAGGCTGCCTAGGAGCTCGCGTCGGCAGCCTGGGGAATCTGGAGCGCGACTGGGATCCCACACCCGTGGTGCTACCCACGGCTCAGGAAAGACTCGATCTCTGGCAGGAACAGAAGTTAACACTGGAGGGTTCTTCTGTCCGGCAGAGAAAAGAAAATGCCGGTGCTGTTGGCCAACCGAGGCATATTGAGGCTGGAAACACAGCACACATTTTAACAGGGAAGGTGCTGGAAGGCCGCTCTCAGGTCTCCCCGGAGCCTCCTCTTCTCCAGGCTGAACAGCCCCAGCTCTCTCAGCCTGGCCTCACAGCAGAGCTGCTCCAGCCCTCTCAGCATCTGCGTGGCCTCCTCTGGACCCTCTCCAGCAGCTCCACGTCCTTCTGATGTTGGGGGCTCCAGAGCTGGACGCAGCGCTGCAGGGGGGTCTCACCAGAGCGGAGCAGAGGGGCAGGATCCCCTCCCTCGCCCTGCTGCCCACGCTGCTGGGGATGCAGCCCAGGGTGCCGTTGGCTTTTTGGGCTACAAGCGCCCATTGCCGGCTCGTGTTGAGCTTCTCATCCACTAGCTCCCCCAAGTCCTTCTCCTCAGGGCTGCTCTCCATCCATTCTCTGCCCAGCCTGTGGAGAGGAATGATGTCACCTCTCAGCCGCCTTTACCCCGAACTCGACAGACCCACAGCCCCCAGCCACTCCGTCAGGACGTTCCCTCCAGCCTGTCCCCAGCCTTGTTGCACTGCACAGCTCTACTCCATCCCTGAGCGGCAGACTCCCCTTGCGCTCCCCTTGTCCCAGTGTGGTTGCAAGCACCCGAGGTCTGTACCAAGTGTCAGCAGAGGCACCCGTTAAGGTTCTTCTCGTAGCGGTCTCCTGATGCTACGCAGCGTGAGCTGTTCCCAGTACCACAGTAACTCCTGGCCACGGCCACCCAGCCCTGGATTAGGACCTGGATCACATATGAATTTCCGTCATGCTCTGTCCTTGTTTTTGACACCTGGCACCACGCGGATGCTGTCTTTACGCTGGCCATCGTGTGGGACTGTGTCCAACCACACGGAACTCCACAGGTCTGGGAACAGCCACCTCTATTCCCAGTAAACAGGCAAGGAACCCCCTTACCCCTCCTTGGTAAGAAAGGTGGGAAAAACCACCAAAAAAATATACCTGGTGTTTCGGGGATGCGTTACCCCTGCCCGGGGCGTTTCCAGTTAACAGCTTATGCGTGAGCGTGAACACCAGGACCGCCGCTCGGCGAGGTGAACTGCAGCTCCCGTCTCCAACAGCCGGTGCCAGTGCCAAGAGGCTGCACCTTGCCAAGTGTTTACAGTCACCCCGGGCAGGAAGCCAGGGTTTCAACAAAGACGTCTGCTCATCCGCAGAAACCAGCTTTCAGGAAAGAGAAGCTTGAAGGTTTCAGGAAACTCCGCTCCCAGCCAGGCTCTGTGAGGTGCAAACTCACCTCTCCCAGCTGGAGAAGCATACCTGAGTCTCCCGAGACTGGGATTTGTCTTGGACAACAGTTCCCAGTAGCTTTCCTCACTCGGATTAGTTATTCTGCAGCGTTTGTGGCCTCTGTCCCTGTTTCTGCAGCCGCCTCGCTGTGCACGGATCAAAGGGGATCCTGGTGAGATGTCCACGTGGGACCTGGGTCAGGCCAGGCACGCAACGCCCGAGCAGAGCCGCTCCCCCACCCCTGCGCTTCCCTGCCCCTGATCCCGAGGCTGCAGGAGAACAGGACAAGGCGTGGAGGCGCTGGCGAGAACCTGGACGCAGAAGAAAGCCTCGTCCTGCTGCCGTGGGACTGGGCGGTGCGATTTGCCCCAGGTGGCCGCAGGAGCCAGGTGCTCTACGCTACGCGGTGCGCGGGGTTGGGCGGTCTGAGATGTCCTCGTATCCCCTCGCCTTAACGCACTAAACCAGGTGGGCGCATCCACTCTGCTCGGGTTCAAACTCCCTCGGTGGAAACGTGCGTCAATACTTTCATGGCTCTGGCAGAAATAAGCCAATTGCCCAGGAAACGGGCTCAAAATCTAGTGACAGATCAGAAGTTTTAAGAGTTTTCCTTCTCCGAAGGCTGCAGCCTGCCTTCCTGCGTGGTGCTTCAGGGGTGCCATCTCCGGGGCAGGGTCCTGCTTCCACACAGCCTCCCCGGGGAGCGGATCAAGCCTTTCCTCCCGAATCCCAGCTGGCTCTCGCACAGCTCCTCTCCCTTTCCTGGAGAGAGGCTCCTTTCGGTTTCAGGGCTGGGAAATCACATGCTTGATGGCCTCAAGATGATGTCATTGTTTTTGGAAGAGACCTGAGCGCTGGTTGGGTTTCCTTGTTTTTCAGGCCCACACCGACGCTGGGCAGGGGCAGGCGGCGTGACCGTGACCAGCCCGGCCTCCCCTCCCGACGGGTGACTCTGCTGCGCCGGTGAAAATATGCAAGTGCCGATTTTCAGCAGGAATAATTCCTGCAGAGAGGAAACAGCCGCGAGGGGCTGGTGCACGCAGTGAGGCTGGAGAACACCTCAGTGAGGGTCACAGACATCTGTCAGTCTCCTCCTGGGCGCTTGTCTCCGAAGCCGGAGCTACCACGGGGCTGATAAGCACCAGTCCAGAGATAACATCCAGTTCAGAAAGTCCTGAAGCTGCAAATTGCTGGAAACCAGGAGGGTTTGCTGGGAAAGGACCTGTCCTCGGGCTCCTTCCCACGGACCCTGTGAGCTGCTCTGGGTTTCCCCCCGGCACAGCGGTACCAGAGGTTACACATGGAGCGGCTGTAGCCAACCCACCCCTCAGCTCCAGAGGGCACTGCTGGGCAGTCCTCGCCCTGGTGCCAGGGACAAGGTGCCAGATGGATCTTCAATCTACCTCTGCCTCTGATCACAGAATCACAGAAGGGTTTGGGTGGGAAGGGACTGGTTAAAGCCCATCCACCCCAACCCCCCTGCCCGGAGCAGGGACATCTCCAACCGGATCAGGTTGCTCACAGCCCCGGCCAACCTGGCCTTGAACGTTTCCAGGGATGGGGCATCCACCGCATCTCTGGGCAGCCTGGGACAGTGCTCCAGTGCCCTCAGCGTGAAACATTTCTTCCTTATGTCCAGCCTGAATCTGCCTCCTTCTATTTTGAAACCATGACCCCTCGTCCTGTCACACCAGGCCCTGCTGAAGAGTCTCTCCCCAGCTTCCCTGCAGCCCCCTTTAGGCACTGGAAGGCCACTCTAAGGTCTCCTTGGAGCCTCCTCTTCTCCAGGCTGAACAGCCCCAGCTCTCTCAGCCTGGCCTCACAGCAGAGCTGCTCCAGCCCTCTCATCATCTGCGTGGCCTCCTCTGGACCCTCTCTAGCAGCTCCACATCCTTCTGATGTTGGGGGCTTCAGAGCTGGATGCAGCGCTGCAGGCGGGGGTCTCACCATAGCGGAGCAGAGGGGCAGGATCCCCTCCCTCGCCCTGCTGCCCACGCTGCTGGGGATGCAGCCCAGGATGCCGTTGGTTTCCGGGCTGTGAGTGCACATTGCTGGCTCGTGTTGAGCTTCTCGCCCACCAGCTCCCCCAAGTCCTTCTCAGGGCTGCTCTCCATCCATTCTCCGCCCAGCCTGGGTTTGTGCCTGGGATTGCCCCCATCCACGTGCAGGACCTTGCACTTGGCCTGGTTGAACTGCATGAGGTTGGCACGGGCCCACCTCTCCAGCTTGTCCAGGTCCCTCTGGATGGCATCCCTCCCCTCCAGCGTGTCGATGGCAACACACAGCTTGGTGTCGTTGGCAAACTTGCCGAGGGTGCACTCTATCCCACTGTCCATGTCACCAGCAAAGATGTTGAACAGGGCCGGGCCCAACACGGACCCCTGAGGGATGCCACTCATCACCGGTCTCCACCTGGACATTGAGCTGTTGACCACCACTCTGAGTGTGGCCATCCAGCCAACTCCTTATCCACCAAGTGCTTTGTCCATCAAGCCCACATCTCCCCAGTTTAGAGACAAGGATGTCATGTGGGACAGTGTCAAATGCCTTGCACAAGTCCAGGCAGATAGTCATCCATCCGGGACCTGGACAGGTAATGCCACATTTTATGTTTAATGGCCAAGAACATGAACTGGAGAGCAACCTGTCATCTACCTCCGCCCGCAGTTCCCGAGGGGTATTGCATGGGTTTGTCCTCACCTGCTCGAGATGTGAAGTGGCAGCACAGGGAAGGGTGGCCTGGCCAGCCGTCTGCCATTGCTCACCCCATCTCTGCCCCAGCCTGGAGCCACTGCAATATCCAGAAATTCAACATCCAGACCACAAAACAAACCCTGCGATGGTTGAATCAACCCTGCCTGCTCCAGCAGACTTACAGCTGACAGCACAGCTCAGAAGCTCGTCTGACTTTCCCTCATCATCCTGCCCAAAGCCTCCTTACACTTGCCCTGAAAGGTAAATCCTCTACAGTTCTCCGAGAAAAACTTGAAGCAACCTTGGAAGAAGTCCTCGTGCCACATGTGTGCAGGCTGGGACAGACGCAGCCCGCGCGATTCAAGCGTCCGGCTCCCAGACCGAGCGAATCCAGGTGAGCGACGCTGCGTCTGCGGCGGGTAGAAGACACCGTGCTGGCCGCCGCTCCATTGCATGTGCGTGGTGGACTCCGCACCCTTAACTGGATACACACAGAGCGGGTAACAGAGATGCTGTTCCCAAAACCCAGGAGCAGGGGGATCAGTCCTGAAAATGGCATGGCTGGCAAAAGTGATCTTCGGATTTTTTAGAACAGCCTACGCAGCCCTTCAGTGAAGCAGGCAGAGAAACGCTGATGGAGGCTTGCGGGAGAACGCGTGGCTCCGGACGACGCAGCCCTGTCCGGGCCGGCAGCACAGGCTCCTTTCTCCACAAGTCTGAGAATGCAGGTGGCAGCGGGGGAGAAGGAGTGTCCTGTGGGCCCTCAGACCTGTTTTTCTTAAGAAAGACATTGGTCTCTTTTTTTTTTTTGGAGGGGCTTTTAAAAGTTGTGCATTTCCATTAAAAAAGAAGAACCTATTTCTGATTTTCACAGGGCAGAAGCTGCTTCCTAGCTAACAGGAGAGTTGTTGCTCTTACCTATCATCATTCTCTGATGGGTTAGGACATGTCGAAGCCTGCGTATATGCAGAACAGAATTAGGCTCCCATCTAAACTTGGCAATGCAACAACTTTTCCCCGTGATGCCTGTTGCAAGAGCTTCTCGGGGTCCCGTCGATGAGTAGGGTTCTCTGCGTCTGGTGTGACACGAGCCAAAACAAAGAGTTTGGCTCCAAGTCCAACCACCTACAGTGTAACATGACACAGGGCTGCGACAGGACACAACCATCGCTTTATCTCTCGCTGCAATTCCGTGTTGTGGCGAGACCCGTTTATTTTAACGCAGAATTGCTGTGGGAGATGGTCAAGCCTGCAGCTTGGACAGACACTTGATTTATTTCAGGACTGCCCTGACGGAGAACAGTTAAAGTGGTTCCAACAAGCTGTTCCTGCTCTTCACGCCAGCCTCAATTTGCCTCCTCCTGGCTGTTGGCCCTTGTTATTCTTTTATTTGTTAAAATAAAAACCCTCTCACACCAGAGTCCTCACTGGAGACTGCGACCGAGTCCCTCCTTAACCTTTTCTTAGTTCAACAAACTCAGCACGGCGTTGCTCCAGTCTCTCAGGTGGCTTTGTCCCCGCTCCAGTCATTCCCGTAAAGCTTTTTGAACCCTTCCCAATTTGTCATTGGCAGCAGCAGCACGAGACCTGCACCCTCCTCCCAATAACCCCGCGGCCAGGTCTGGATAGGGCCCGTCTGATTGTATCCAAGGGCGAGGCTCAAGCTGCCTTAAGAAGCTCATGAGTGACAGAAGTTCATTACTGAACACAGCCTGGCCTCTTCCACGGTCCTGAGCCCACCTCCCAGAACCCAAACAGTGCGGGGACAGGAACTCAGCGAGAGACGAGGAGGGAGCTCGGGCCACGTGCATGCCGCTCTCCGGAAAGCCTTTGTTGACTCCATTACCTTTTCCTCCAAAACTTCCTCCTGGTTTGATCAGAAAAGTACACGTCTGGCAGAAAGGACCAGCTCTGCCAGCCGGGCCCCGGCAGGAGCTCCTGTTCCCCTCCTCGTCGGCGCAGTAGGATTTTGCACCCAGTAGATACGTCGCATCGAACACTGCAAAGGCCTGGATGGAAGATTTGAAGTTATGGTGACCTCCAGAGAGGTTCCTTAAAGCTCAGCTTGGACCTTCATAAGTCCAGCTTATAAAAGGGATGGCTCAAATACAAACATTGCTCCCGAACTTTGCCTGGAGAATTGCATGGATAAATCCTGGGTGCTTTCACTGAGATGGAGGGAATTTAATCCAGCAGTACTACTGCACTTCTCCGCGCTACGGACCAGCGGGATTTGCTGTGAGGGCTTCACCCTCTTCTCAAATATTGGCCTTGGAAAAAGGCCTCCCAGAGAAAACTGTGTGGCAGCAGCAAATGTCTGGGGCTGCTTGGAGGCTTCTGATTTGTAACAGTCTGAGCTGACTCATGTCTCCATTTATTAAGTGACTGACAAATTCAGAGCGCCTCAGGATGACACAGGGCCCTCAGGGAACCGTTTTTATGACAGAAGAACCTCCTGGGGAGGAGAGGTTGGTCTAATCAAAAGGACACGGGCTTGGGACAACAGAAACAGCATGGAAGGGGTTGGTTTAGCCCTGGAGCTAATTCTGTGTGCTCTGAAGGGTGTGAATCTGTTTGTCTGGAGATCCAGCAGACTCACTGCGGGCTCTCTTGATGTGTTTTTCAAACCCATTACAGTTTTGTTGCTCTTGCTACTGAATTCCTCGGGTGAAGAGCAGGCCCCGCGAACACGAGCACCTCAGCTCTGCAAAACCCGGCGATGCACGAGTTCATCCGTGTATGTGCGCTGTGGGAAACCAGTAACTGCTGCTTTGGTTAACGTCTTGAGGCCGGGTGGTGGTGTGGGCTGGAATGCCGTCACTTTAACCCTTTGGGCTGCTCTCCGCAGGCACGACCAGCCCCGAGCTTCCTCTGGAAAAAGTGACAGGTCGCAGAACCACCTCTCTGGCGCACGCTTGCAGCAAGCACGTTTTGATCTCACCACCAACTCTCAGCTGCACCCGTAACATCCAGGAAAGAACGGTGAGGCCCGTGTTGAGCAGCGCTCCTAACACCAAGGGAGACCTCAAAAGGTTTGTAAAGGCTCAGACACTGGACCCACCTCGCACGTATTGATCGTGCAGAACCGTGCCCGGGCTGCGTCACAGTCACAGAAGGGTTTGGGTGGGAAGGGACCGTTAAAGCCCACCCAGCCCAACCCCCTGCCAGGAGCAGGGACATCTCCAACCGGATCAGGTTGCTCAGAGCCCCGTTCAGCCTGGCCTGGAATGTTTCCAGGGAAATATATGGGATATACAGGAGACAACCACTTGCGGAGAGAGAAGCTCTGGCTCCTGATTCACGCTGTCAGGTGAAACAGCACGAGGCGTTGGGTGTCACAGCTCTGCTGCTGCCCCACGCACGGCTGGGACCCTGCGGGATCACGAGTGTGGGGCAGGCAGTCCTGGAGGAGGAGGCACGGGGGAGATGGCTTGGTGTTGCCTTTGCCGTTTAGCTGGTATGAATTCTCTTTTTATCTAGTGGATAAAAAGAGAGACAAAATCTCCTTCCTACGGCATACGGTAAGGGCTTTTGTTATTTTGCGATAGATTAACTTTAAAGAATTGCATGCATTTTTCTGTAAGATTAACACCAAATGTCTGATTGACTTTTTAAACCATTTCCATTTATACAGTTTTTTTGCAGTCTGGTTTAATTTCATTAGAAATTCCAGACTCTGGCACTTTTGATTTACTGTAATTAACTTCGTAAGCGAAGACTGAGCCAGCTGCTTTAGCTGGAGCACGACTGCTTTAAGGAAGAAAGCGGGAGATGTGTGTAAAGACCTTCTTTGTGTTGTGCCCTGCTCCATCTCGTGCTCTGTCTAACGAGGATCCTGCCTGATTGTCACTACCGGAATTTCCAAGACCGGAGCGCGGAGCGAGGCAAGAGGCCCTGCCCGTTTCCTCCCGCGGGAACGCTGAAGTCCCAGGGAGCAAAGCCACAGGCCCCACGTTTATCAGCGCAGATACAGGGTGCCTGTACGCTCCCGCTTTATTTTGTGAAGGGCACTCTCTGTGTTAGGAAAGCAAAGACAGCCTGGGTGTTGTTTATTGCCAGGTCCTAATATTAGCTGCGGTTAGCCTGCCGACAATAAACCCGATTGATCTGTCTGTAAATATTTAGCCAGTGACCCCTCCCTATCTAGCTGTCAAGCCTGGTGAAAGAAATCTTTCTCCTTTTTAGGTATTTTCAGGAGGAGGAACGTCTTCTTCTTGTACGGTCTTGTAGACGCGATGACTTTGGACATGCCTGTACCTCGTTTCGTGCCCAGCTCTTGTTCACCCTGCCTGCTCACAAGCCACGCGGAAGGAACCCTGGACGTATTTCTCTCCATCTCTCTTCACAGGTGACAGTGGGGACAAGATCACGCCGAGCTGGGCTCCCTCCACCAAGGTGGTCCTTCTCCTGGGAAGTTAAAAATGAAAGACATCACAAAGAGGGAGTAAAAGCTCTGAGGTTGGTGAGGGCTATCTTACGGGCAGGGTTTCACTGGGAAGCAAAGGGATGGATGGATGGATGGAAGACTCGGAAATCAGGAGATCAGCAGGGTTGCAGGGATGTCAGTGGAGGTGGCACTGGGCTGAGGAGCTGGGTGGGATGCTGGGGACATTGGGAGAGGATACCCAGCGTAAAAAACTGAGTAAAGCACTGGAGAGGAGACGTCTCTAGCTGACTGCGGTTGACTGCCTTTACTTTTCTGAGTGTTTCTCTGTTTCTCGTAGCCCTTCCCACCACATAGGAGAGACAGGAGAAAACATCTGAACATTTCCAACAGTTTATTGTATTTCCAATCTGAGAAAATTAGTAACTCACATTACTGCAGGCAGTAATTTTGCTGATTTGCACTAGAGCAGCGCTGAAAGGAGCTGGTGGAGCTCCCGGGGGGGCGGCAGGGGTGTTTGGGCAGGATGACACCTGGAGCAGTGCAGGAACTGGGGCAGGGGAGCGGGATGTAGCAGCCAAGTAAAGAAATCTGCTAAGAGGACGCACAGCGTGGCAGCTCCCTGCTGCTGCCGCAGCTCTCGGTGGGGCTGGGAGGAGGTGTGAACACGGAGCTATGCCGACCTTCTCGCAAGGCAGGGGGACAGGAGCTTTGCAGGAACGGGGTGGAAGTGCAACGCAGCAGGGAACAGCTGCTGGTTTTTAATTCAGACCATCTGAATGCCTGTAAGAGGAGAGAGCTTATCGACTGCTCGGGATTTCTGAAGGTTCAAGTGGAGGACAGGGGCTGGGATGAAAGGGGACATTCCAGAAGGGAGGCTGCACAGCGGCAGCCACCGACAGCTGAGCCTCCTCGAGGGCTGCCTGTCCCGATGCTCCCAGGATTTCCTCTCTGCTCTCCTACCGCATCGCTGGATCTGTGTCCACGCTACCCGCTGTTAGTCAGTGCGACGGCTCTGCACAGTTCAGCCTCGCAGGAAGCTGGAGCAGGCCTTCCCGACACGCTGAGAGGCTGGGCAGAGGCAGGGGGAATCCTGACTGCCTCGCAGACACAGACCTCAGGAAGTTGCGTAACAAGATTCCAAATTATGGCATCCAACAGCCACTGCGGAGCTGAAATGCCTGGAGCAGAAGTTTGGGGTCAGGCCCACGCTATTTGTCCACGTAGAGCTTGTTCCAGAGCCTACATCTGCGGCGCTGGGAGCAGAAGTGCTTCCAGGCCCCTGGACCCAGAGCGAGCCCTTTTTCTTCACCAAGGCAAGACCTGGGGGCGATGGCTGCGTTCAGCCTGCCAGGGAAAGGAACTGCTGCGCGCGATGAAGAGAAGAAGAGGGACGGCGTCCTCCAGCCCTGCAGACACCAGACGTCGCAGCGCACAGCCGTCCCGCCTGCTAGGGACAGCTCGGGCCTGACGCCCCACTCACCCGACCGCGCTGCCCAGCTCTGCCTCCCTCGGCCCCGCAGCCAAGGCTCTGCTCCAGGTAACGCGCCAGCCCCGCGCGCCCCGACGCCTGGTAAAGGGCGTCATTTATTCAGCTTCACTGCCCAGAGATCGGCCCCAGTATGCCAACAAAACCTTGTCTGAGATGTAAGCGTACAGATGTGACGCTGCGCGCCTTCTTACCGTCCCTGTGTACGGAGGAAAGAGAGAAACGGACACAAAAATGGTCATTTATCGACTACCGCAACGTGGGGAGGGGGATATTTGAAGCCTGAGTAAACCAATCAGCTTTTGTCCACACCCTATGGACTTTAAAAACCACTGACGAGATTAATTCTTGTCAATTAATGCGCTAATACCCCAGCTGCCCTGTGTCTACGTGCGTTCGGCCGTGGGAAGAGCGAGCCAGCAGAGGTACTGGAACCAAACCAACGCTTGCAAACGCGAGGAGCGCCGCGAAGCGCTGCTGCAAGGCCGCAGTGCAAGGTAAGCCAGCAGGTCGCTTGGCTGAAACGTAAAGCCAAATTCTTTTTGCCAGGCGTCACGCTTGCAACAAGCCGTGTATTATTTTGGAATGACCTGCGCACCACGGCTCGGAAACCCAGCAAGTCAACGTGGCTTTGGGACTCCGCTTGCCGCTTCTTAGCTCGGGAGCGCGTAACGTTTACTGCCAGGGATCTACTAATAATTGGTGACGCTTTATCTGCATCGTGTCGCACAGCGAAATTGCAGCAGGATGGGGCAAGGACAAAGCCCTCTTTATGCACAGAGTAAGCACACACACAAATCCTCCTTACACACAAACCTGCACAGCAAATGGCAATTCTGGCTCCTGCTGCTGAAATGCTTCAGCCCCGATCCTGTGCTAGCTGCTAGGTACAGGCATCCCCAACTCATTTTTCGGCCACTGGTCTCTTCACATCGCTGAAGACAAAGTCCCTCTAGAAGCTAGGCTGAAAATCCAGCATGATTTTTTCTCCCAAAAAAAGTGCTGGTTATGTAGAGCCAAGTGCTAATGAAGAAAAGTTGTAGCCGGGGTGTATTCCTGACAAACAGCTACAAGGAGCTGAATGGCAGCCAGCTCCCTCAGAGGAAGCTGCGCTCGTTCGGGGTTAAGGAGTTACCGGTTAAAGCACGGATATTCAATTAACACAGTACTGTCAACCTCGCGGCTTCTCAGAATTCACGAGTTTAATCTCTCCAAAATCCCAAAGAATTTCTTCTTAAAAGAGCAACATTTGCATTTTTCATTTACTGCTTAACTCTCAGAGCTTGGGTTTAGAGAAAAAACCAACACGAGACATTGTAATATTCTGAGAAAGACTTTGTGTTTATTTTCTCCTCTGTCCTTTAATATCCCAGATGCTGTAGGGTTCATGTGACTGGCATCTCTGCTTCCGATGCAATGTGACTCTCAAAGAAGTGATTTTTAGGGAGCTGAGTTTGGAAACCCTTTAAGCCCCCTCCCAAAAAGGAGTCATCCCTACAGAAGTCGTCCTCTAATCTACAAGGAAAAGAACGCTCAAATTTCCCCGAACCAAGCGGCAAAGACCCAAAATCAGAGGCTGCTTTTAATAATCTCGGCTTTATTTCCCCAGTGCTCATTTCCTCCTTTCACACACTAGCACTGGTGCCTCTGCAGAAGCATCTGAGGAAGATTCAGTTTCACAAAAGTTGGTTTGTGAAGCGGTGAAATCCTCAGATGACCTCCAGAGCAGAGAGGCAAAAATAAAAATCAATGTTTACTCGATACTCCTAACCATAAACCAACAAACGACAGCCAGCCCTGGTCCCAGCCTTGCTCCGTACGCACCCGACTCCGACCCAGAGCTCGTTCTGAACAGGACACACAGCTGCTGAAATGCTGACATGTGTTTCCTGATGATAGACCAGAGCCAAAAGCAGAACTCGTACAGAAAGACAAGCAATTTGATCACATTTTGGCAAAGATAAGAGGAAGCTGTACAGAAGCATATTCCCTGCAGGGGCCAAATGCCGATTAATTGGAACTGCTTGGTATTCAAGAGAGCGGATGAAAAAGTTTTGCAAGCCATCAAGGCTGTTTCTTATTTTTCACTGCCTCAAGCCATGAACATGCCAATCAGTCGAGAGGAGTTACCTCAGCCTCGTGAAACCAAGATCAGATTCAAACCCATTCTGCAAAGGCCTAAATGTGTTTGTTTTCCTATCCCAGTGAGATAACAAAACCAGCCTATTCCCCACGTTCCGATTCATTTCTCCAGCCCTCTTCTGCGTGTTCTTGCAGAATAACAGTGGAGAAACAGCCACGTGCCAACACGACACAAGTAAGGGCTTTGAAAATCCGGGGTTCCTTCTCCCTCAGAGGCACGGCTGCAGCGCCGGACTGCGCCGCTAACCTTGCTCACGTTCAAGCCTGGCCGGCACACACGGCTTGCGTGAAGTTACGTTACGCAAGAGGATGAGATGACCCATTAATTTTTAAATCTACCAGTCTAGATGTCTCCATCTCTTTCTCAACAAGAAAGGGATATTACAAGCCTGCTCCCGCTGAGATATGTATAGGGAGATTTTTATACAGGATATTTATAAAACCGGGCAGCGGAGCCCTTCGGTGCACCCTGCGGAGCGCAGAGCCCACGGTTTTCCAGCGTACGTATCCACGGCTTGTGAAGAGTGAGAGAAAAGCACCATGGTCTGTTTTACACAGGACTGAAACTAAGGAGCCAAGAAATTTGTCAAGGATCATAAATCAGCGGCAGAATCGGAAATTAAAGCAAACTACCTTAAGTACTTCTGCTTTGGGCAGGAAAGCGCTCCGAGATCTGTCGATAAGAGCGCCTGTAAAGCACTGTTATTCCTAAGGCAACGTCTTTAGCTACACGATATCCAGAGAGCTCCAAGAAGTGAGTTTTTCCATACCAAGTGCAACAATTCGGGGTGCAATTCTACTCCCGTTTACTCCACAGCGACCCGCAGCAGCTAGCAGGCTGCGAGTCTGTTCCGAGTCTGCGGGGCTCCTTGCCCCGCGTTTACTCAGAGCCAGCTCAAGGGTTAAGGCCCGGAGTATGTAAGTTACAAAGCACGCTGTGTCTCGTGTGTGGGAGTAAATGTCATATCCCACCGCACCGGGTATTTATAGAACAGCGCGATCTGGGAAGTGAAACTTTTTAATGGTGAAGTTCTCAACCAGTTGCTTCAGGTTGAAGTTCTGAAGAACGAAACGGCTGAGAAGCCCGTTTCACGCGTTCTGGCTCTGAACTTCACAGCGAATCGAGCAGGATCCCAGCCCGGTGACCTCAGGTGTGAAAGCTCCAGCCTCTCCCACGCTGAAGGAGTTTCTGCAGCTGCCACATCAATCCCGTGTCCCCGCTGCAGGACGGAGCGCCGCTCGTCCTCCTCGCCCGCACTACCTGCTGGAGGAGCTCTTCCCACGCACGCGGCGCGGCGCAGTCCCCGTGAGGGTGACCTCCAGCAGGCACGCAGCTCCTGGGGACGCCGTTCTCCTGGCAACCCGGCTGGCTGTGCACCCCCGAACCCCCGAGTCGCTCCGCACAGCTTCTCCAAGTAGCTGCCCACGGCCAGGCACCAAACTTCCACCCAAACCGAAGCGGATGAGCCTCTTTTCAAGGGGTGACCTCGAAGCAAGAAGAGCGACGCTGAGAAAGCCAGGGGCAACCTAAGGCACCGAGGGGAAGCCACCACACCTTCTGTGCTGCGAGCTCAGCAGCGCGCACGAGGGCAGGACCTAGGATTCTAGGAGAGGGATTGGGATGAGAAAGCACTGGGCTGGAGCTGCACAAAGTTGAGGGTGGCAGCGGGGAGGGAAAGAGGTGAGAATTCTCCTTTTTCAACCTGGTGACATGCCACAGGGGCTGAGGCTGGGCTGGTGGGATGAGGCTGAAGATCAGCCAAGATGCGACAAGCTGTTCCCATCTCTAGATCCAAACGGAAGCTCGTGCTGCCAAAGGCCTGCCTGGGTCAAATTCTTACACAACTCCCTGTTTGTAAGGCAGTGCTCTTGGCTCACACACATGCAGCGAGCACCAAACGCGGAATAACAGATCAACAACTCCAAGTTTAAAGCTTTTTTTGATCAGTGGTCCCAGAGTAGATCACCATCGTCACGCCAGCCAGGAACAAAAGGCCTTTTGTGAAATTTACTGTGCTCTCTGAGCTGTGACTATAACCACAGCGCGCGTTCCGGGCAGCAGGGTTTGACATTACTGGGTCACCCGAAGGAAGGGCTATGCATATTTCACACCAATTATTAATGCAGCTATTTGTGTCAGCTCTCCAAACCGAGTAACCGCTACACCCTGAGCCATGTCCATAAACAGCAGCACGGCTACATTCGCATTCGATCCACTCGTCCTCACGCTGAGAACCACCTGTGGGTTTTATCGCCGCAAGAGACACCGGAGCCCGGCCGCGCGCGCCCCCGTAAGCGCAAAGAAGGGGCAGCGCAGCGGTCGGGCAGCCGGTGTGGTTCCCCACCTTGCCGGGTTGCTTCTGCGCCGGTGGGCTGCGTTCTCGCTCTACTCCAACTGCGCTCTTTCTGCCAGAGGGGGGCCAGAAGCGCTCCGACAGATCCGGACGTGCTCGCGTTACTTCCAGCTCACAGGCTCTCCGCACCTTTGAGCTATCCCTGCACGCCAGGAATACCGCTCGCTTACTGGAGCGGTCGTTATTACGCTATTTACACTTTGTGCTTTCACAACATTCTTCACAGCTTCAGGAGTGACCAACTTCTCTCCCAGTAAGCCCAGGAGACCATTGATTCGTTTCACACAACCGAACCGCAAAAGAAAAGCAGAGCATTCTGGATTTCAGTATCAAACCTGGGATTGTAACAGGTGCTGCTTCAACTCTGTCCTGTGCACCTCCTGTCCGCCCTCTTCAGACAATTACAGGATGTAACGCCAGTGGAAAGTGTGGCTTGTTCAAAACCCACAAAATGAGTATTAAAGTCCATTATATTTTGTTAAAAGGGTTTTTTTTTTAATCTTCTTTCCACTGTGATAAAAATGTTGAGGTCATAAATACCTCTAAACGCAACATTATGATCACCTTAACTACTTCGGCAAAAATAACCTAACAAAGACTCCCTCAGATTTTTAAAGGCAGCGCTGTTGACAAATTATTTCAACTTCTGAAAAGCACTGCCTTGTCAAGATTTCCCTCACTGCGCTTTATCTCGACTAGCAGACATCCCACGTTCTTTCGGCGAGCACAAGATAACCAGAAAGGCTGACAAAGCTGTGACCAGTCATTACCGCAACTCTTTCCTCACTCCATGTTTTCCCCGTGTTGAATGCAAGGATGATGCTTTACTCAGAGGACGTCAGTAGCGCTATTCCCTTCGGAGAGAGCTCTCAAGACTGAAAAGTTCTCTCCAAACTACAAAAGAGTCTGAGTAGAAGGGGCACCTGGACGGAGCCAGTCTGTACTGGAGGCGAGGGACATGGGATCTCACTAGTGCGGATTTCAAGAGTGCTGAGCCCATCACCGTGGTTATCACGCACTGACTCTTCGCCACAACGGTGAGTCATCCTCCTGCGTGGGGCAAGGTGTATCGTGTGTCACGCCGGGAGCCCAGAGGGACTCAGCAAGCGTGTCAGAGTCCTTTCTTGAGAGCTCTGAAATTATTTATTTTCCACGCCTCCCTACCCTCTGAAGCAAGGATGAGGTGTCACCCAAGCGGAGTCTTTCCTTTAGTGTCAAAGCCAACAATAACGCCACTGGGTCAGGTTAGACTCTGCGGAATCAACGGTCACTTACTGGGGAGCCTCAGAGACTCAAGGAGGGGAAAAAACTACCAAAGTTATCACAAACTTACACTACCCCAAAACATTCTCTCCACGGCAGGACTGAAACCCTTCCCAACACCTCCACAGCGACTGGGGATGAAGGCTCATCCTCATCTCTCTCACAGCCCTGACATCTTGGCATTTGACTGGCGAAAGGGAACAGTCTTAGAACAGAGAAAGAAAAAACAAGTCAACAGAAAGTCTCGGCTTCCTGAGCCAAAAGCAGTTTTAATTTCTAAGTCAGGAGTGTGTCAAAAGAGGCAGCTTGCAGCCATAACGCTATCACACCGGCTCTGGCCTCCCCGTTCAAAGCTATACATTCCTCTGGCACCTACACAAGCAAGTTCCACAAGTTTTTTAGAAAAAAAACTTTACAGCCGCTACAGCTTTAGCCCAATGTCCGTACTCAAGGACGGCAACACGGCTACGGCGGCAGCCGGTAACCAGGCCGCGAAGGCAGGGGCCTGCCCAGCGCCGCCTCAGCCCCCTTCCCGAGGCGGCAGGGACGCGAAAGCAGAGGCCTGGCGGCCACAGCGGAGCGAGGAGCCGAGACCCGAGCGCGAAAAACGCCAGAAACGATCGTGACGGAGCCGTAGCGCGGCCGTTTAACGGTCACCGGCCCCGCGCCTGCGCGCTTCTGCGCCGCCCGCCCGCGCACGCGCAGCGCGGCGGCGGGAGGAAGCGCGGAGGGGGGGGGGGTGCAGGTGGTGGCAGGAAGCCACGCCCACTTCTGGGAAACCCGCCCCGCCCCGCCGCCCGAGCGCGCCCAACCACCGCCCGGCCCCGCGGAGGCGGGGCCGGGCGGTGGTTGGGCGCGCTCGGGCGGCGGGGCGGGGCGTAGCGGACGTGGGCGGGAGCGGGGCGTGGTCAAAGCAGCGCAGCGCGGCTGCCATTGGCTGAGCGGCGGTAGGGGGGCGGGGCCGGCGCTGGCCACCGCCTGTCAGTGAGCGGGGCGCCGCGGCGGAGGCCTGAGGGGCCGCGGCGGTAGGTGCGGAACGGGGACCGCGTCCGGTTACCGCCGCGGAGGGCGGCGTTCGGTCCAGGGAACCGCGGAGGGCGTCTGTCCGGTAGGGTCGGACGGAGCCCGCCGGTCTCCCGAGGGGGGGAAGGGTGTGAGGGGCTCGCTGCCCGGCGGGAGGGGGGGGGAGCGCGGCCGGTGCCGCCGGGAAGGGCCTAGGCCACCGGGGAGCCTTGACCGGTACCGGGCTCCTTGACCGGTACCGGGCTCCTTAACCGGTACCGGGTTCCGCCGCAGCCGCCCCCCGCAGGGCGCTGAGACCCTCTCCATCTATTTATTTTTTTTAAATTTAGATGTAATTTTTCTGCTCGGAAGCTCCTCTCCTCGGTTCCTGAGCTCGCCGGTTCCCTGCCAGCCGCCCCCCCCGGTGCCGGAGCAGCCGTCGGAGAGAAGAGGTGAAGCCGCAGCTTCTGCCCGGGTCGGTTGGGTGGTGCTGGGTGCCGCTTCCCACCCCTGCAGTGGGGAGGAGGAGGAGGAGGAGGCAGGCCTGGGACCAGCTAATTAAAAAAAAAAAAAATGACAGAATAAGACGTAACGTTCAGTTGAGCTGCCCTCCCCTCACG
>JAAGAY010002418.1:78186-90056 GCA_011801015.1 Ardeotis arabs
ACTGAAACATCTCCTTGCTGACAGCTCTGAGCTGGTTTAAATAACCACCCCAGGCCCGTGCTACAATAACACGCCTTAAACTGACACGGTCGAAAACGGAACTGTCTCAATTTCAGTTCCATCTGAAACACGGGCAGGCAAGGAAGGCCGTCAACAGCATCCAAGCAGAGAAAGACAACGGCGAGGAGGCAGGGACGACGGGAAGCGGTGCCTGGGGTTTGAAGGGTTGTACGTACACTTGGGCCTCACCTCAGATCATCGGTGTGATTCATTTTTTTTAACAAGCGTAGTCTTTTTTTTTTTTTTTTCCTTTGGTGAAACGTGTGGTTTTTAATTTGATGTCTTTGTGCGATGGTTTTGTAGCTAATGCTCCAGACTGGTTCTTACGGCTGCTGGCGCTTTCTCCAGTACCTGCTGACAGTTGCTGTGACTGGAAGGTCCCCGAAAGGTGTGCCTTCTTCCCCGTTGCCATTCCCCGCTCTAGTGACGTGTGAATTCCTGGCTCTTCCCAGCTCCTGGTTTGTTGAAGCGGTCAGCAGAGCAACGGGGCTAAAACGCTGCTTGTGTTGTTTTAATAAACCAGCAGCAGCTGCAAGAGGGAAGGCTGACCTGCGTTAGTGCGTTGTTCATAAAGCTCTTCTCAATAAGGAAGTGGGAAACCTCACTGAGACAACATGATTTTTTTCTTTTTTCTTTTTTTTTTTTTTTTCAAACTAAATGTCAATGTGAAACTGCCGCTGAACACTCGCACTCAGACTGGGAGAAGAAATCTGCATACTTTGAAGCTGACTTATGAAGTCTTGAGTATATTTTAAAGCTCTTTCCCAAGTGTCTTTTGACGAAGGCTATGGAGTACTCCACAAAATGTTAACTGAAATTCCCCAAAAAGTCATTGGCAAGGGAGATTTGATGCAAGATCCCATCAAAGATGCAGAGTTTTAGTGCCAGAGGGGTATTTGCGTTACTTTTTTCCAGCTATGAGTCTGTCTTTCTATATACGTAGCGACTTCACGAAACGCAGAAAAGTTCTTTTAAGGTGCCTGCTACAAACAGCTTCCAGTTGAGAGGGAAGAGCTGGAGAGGGTGAACAGGGACTTGAGAGAAGGGTGGAGGGAGGAGGTTTTGAAGGAGCAGAAAGCACAATGTTATCTCTTCTATTAATAATGTTTGAGCGTCGTCTTAATTCTGACTCCCTGCAGTCTCAGATGACCGTACCCAGTGGATGAGTTCCTCACAGGAGCACAGACATTATTTGTGGGTGGAGCTGCCGCTGCCGCTGGAGCAGTGCCTCCACAGCACAACTGATACTGTGCCTGGCTTTCGTTCTGTAAAAACGCGCTTTCTTTTTTACGGCAGTGAGAACTGACGTGAGTTAGCCTGAGGTGAGTGTAAAACCTTACTGAAGATAAGGAGCGCGTCATCTCTAAGGCTGCTAGCAAAAGCCCGGTGTGAGTTGGGGTGTTGTATTCACTTTTATCTCCTGCATCGCTACCCAGCTTCCCCTTTCTCCCTTGAGAATCGTGATCCCATACGCACGTCTGCAGGAGGAAGAAGGTCAGGGACTTTGAAATCGGGAATTGCAGCCGAATCTGAGTGACCTGGATGAGGGAGAGGAGGTTTTGAAAACCAGGCAGGCAGTTTGGGGTACGACACAAGCACCCTCCAGCTCAATAACTGGAAGCTCCTCGTGCTGCGCGTACGTAACTTCTGTCTGTACAGGAAGCTGTGCTCATCCTGGAGCGGCGGTGAGTAAACAGGCACCTGAAACCGCAGCTCCAGCGCGTCTCATGTGGGCAAATCCCCTTCTCAGTGGTCTTGCTGTGCAACCTCAGGTACTCATTTGCTGCTCCCAAGGCTCCCTTTTGTCTGCAGCTTCCTTGGGAAGGGCTGCGCACGGGGCCTGGGCCTGAGAGACCGAGCGCCTGCGTCCAAATTAATGAGTCCTGTGAATGCTCCGTGCCTCTCTGCATTGCCGCTCCCTCCGAGCGCGCAGAGATGAGTCTACGCTGGTCGGTTCCGGATACGTGGCTTCAGGAGAAGTTATGCATCAAAAGTCATTTGAAAGTTCTGATTTTTTTTAAATCCCTGCCAACTCTGCTTTGTTGTACCGTAAAACGAGTTGGGTTTTTGATTCTTCTGCGGACCTGAAAACTGTGTGGCAACAGTTAAACTGGGCTGGGCTTGCAGCTCTGTGCCTACACAGCCTCGTAGCCCTGAGTCACACATTAAACTGTCTGAGAGCTGGCGGCTGCCGGGGTAGAGGACGTCGCTCACAATACCTACCTCTTGTTTATTTTTTTCTACCTCTTGGTTTTTTGTTTTTTTTTCCCCAGTCAGCAAGCAAGGTATGTGCTGCTTTGACTTTAATCTCAGTAATGTTTCCTTGTTATTCTTTTCCATCTCAGAGGGCGACAAGGACTTGCCATTTTGCTTCTCCCCCTCGTTTGTTGTCTTTTAACTAAGCTGAGGAGTGACTCGGAGAATTACGTCTTTTTTGGCCATGGGGATGGGTTTGCGCAGCAGACCTTGAAGGTCCTTCAAGGTGATGGGGGGCAAGGAGAGACGGAGTTAATGCAAATCGGGAGAGAGTGAGTTTAAAAATAGCTCTGAACTTGTCAGTTTGGTCACCGGTGGCTTGGGTTAGTCATCTGGCAGGCTCTCTTTGTGCCGCTCCAAGGGATTATTTTACAGCACTGAGATTTGGCATAATTTCTGGAGAGGCGAGGGAGCGGGATGGGCGTAATGAGTGGGGTACTGTCATCAGCGCTTCTTTTGCACCGCAGCTGTTCTCTGTTTAGCCGCTGAATGTGGTCATTGTTGACTTTCCCTGTCTACCTGCCAGGTTGTTAGGTGACTCACTCGCACATCGCGCCAGGTTCCTGCGCTTGGCTCCCTTCCCCTCTCCTCGGTGGCCCTTTGGGCACCCAGCACCCACTAGTTTTGTCATTTTCCTAATTCATCTCCTTGTTGCCAGGAGCCTGTTAGAGTGAATGCTGCCCCGGGCAGCTGTTTGGGACGGGTGGAAAGGGAAGAAAAAAAAGGAAAAGAAAATCCCTGGTGCGGATTTAAACTGCTGAGCCTCCAAGGTGTGCTCCTGCGGTGGTTCTGATCCCTTGTTTTTGCTGGCCTCCGTTCAGATGTCCCTCCTCCTCGTCTGATGTTTGGTTCGTGGTACCTAACACCTGTATGAGTTTGCTAAGGTTTCTGAATTTTCATGGGTTGTTTACTGATGGGAATGTTCATTTTAAGATTTCGCACTCGAGCTGCGAGAGGACTGGCGTGAGAAAGTGACCTCTCCAGTTGAGGGGCAATAGAGCTTGTTCTGATTTAAAAGAAAACAGCTGGTTTAGCTTTTCTGGAGTCCAAGGCGAGGGAATCGGGGACTAAACCGAAGCCGTGTTTCCTATGGGCTTGTGTTCAGTGTTGGTGTAGGGAACTCCTAACTCCGAGCTCCTGATCTTCACCCCGCAACACACCCCCTTCCCGTCCCAGTGCTTTGCTTTCCACCCTTCTTGATGCTTCTCCCTTCCCACCCCTGGCTCCCTTCCACCCTCCTTCCTGTGCGCTGCCAGTTGGCCAAGCTCTGGCATGTGCTGGGACTTGTTTGGAGCTCCGTGTATGCTAACTGGTCAGCTAGCAGCCCGTGCTGATTGACCCGCCAGCTGCTGCCAAGTGGAGAGGATCGGCTTTTCCAGCCGCGCCGCTGTCCTCCACCCAACACCAACTCGCGTGAATCCAACACGGATCGGGCTCGAGCAGGGGTTTCCAAAGTTGTTGGCAATTCAGGGGAAGGAAGGGGAGCGAGGGAGGAGCCGTGGATGGGCAGGCTGATTGCCTGGCCTTGTTTCGTTGGAAGGGAAAATGAGAAATGGATTTGAGGTGACTGAGTACAAGGAAGAAAGTAATTAGCAGGATTTTATGGCCATTTCATGTGGTGTGAGAGCACAATGTAATTTCTCCTAGGTGCACTCCAGGAGAAAATCTTTCGTGTCTTCTCTCTTTTTCTTTTTTTTTTTTGTGTGTGAATATTCTTCCTGTTTAGTGATACCAGAGTTCCCTCTTCTTTATGGTTTTGCTGTTTGTTTTTCAACTTAGGGAATATACCAAGAAATAAATTTCCCTTTGAAACTTGTGTGGTCTCATATCTTTAGTACTGAGACTAACATTGATTATTCACATCTTCAGGGGTGGAGAGCTGGCGGGCTTGGGTTCTTTTTCAGCTCCATGCTCAGAGGTTCAGTAGGAACTTGATTTGGTTTAAATCATTTGGTAATCTGATGCCTTCAACGGCCTCCTGTTTCTCGTGGACTTGAAGCTGTTTCTGTCTGTGAAGTATTTTGACGCGTGTTTTGCTTTGGTTTTTTGTCCTTGCTCAGTGCCTCTCTGAACCTGTGAAATGGCAGTGATGGGAATTACAAGCCAAGGAGCTCCTGATCCAGCCGTCAAACACAAGAAGGAGCTCACGGCTACGAAGGGGCTGAACGAGACAGCGAGTGAGAAGCAGAGCAGCGTTTGCAAAGTAGAAGATTCAAAGAAGGCCATCTTTCACAGCCAGTGGAAAATCCTGAATGATGTCATCACCAAAGGAACAGCAAAAGAAGAAACAGAAGGAGGCTGTGCATCAATTTCTATTATTGCCCAAGCAGAATGTAAGTAGCCGGGCGGTCTGCTCTTCATTGAGAAAAGGGAATGTGTGAGACGGTATGGGATTTCACTCGCTTCGTGCTCCTGGAGAGCTGAGCTGAAGTCTATTTGTACTCCCAAGCGGGGTGGAGTTGGTGACACATGCCAGTCTGTTTTTAGGGAGCTCATGAAATCTCCTAATAATGTGGCAGCGTCCACTGAATGAAGCAGAAATAACAGAACAGTGCACAGCCACCGCACCTGGCTGCTTTGCCTAGACACCGGCGTCCTGCTGGGTCATCGGCTCTTGGCTGACTTCTGAAAGGTGTTTGGAAAGAGGAGGGGGAAAAGAGAAGAAAAACAAAGCTGTCAGGTGGGAATGAGCTGGGGGGTCGGGAGGCTGCAGAGAAGCTGGCTGGTGCTGAGGAGGGAAGGACGCAGCGCGGGTGATGTGCAGGACTGTGACAATTTGTCTGGATCACCACTTGCTTTAGCAAGTTGCTAGAGTGGTTACCAGGAGAGACTTTGTTTGAAGACATGTGGTGATGCTGTTTTCTTTCACACAGGTGAAAACAGTCAAGAGTTCAGCCCCACTTTATCAGAGAGATCCTTTATTGCTCATAGTAAGCGTTACAGGTGAGAGGCTCCTTGACGAATACCCGCCTTCGCTTCTGTGTGTGCCGCCTTCTTCCAAATCACCCTGGCTCTGTGCGCTCACAATATTTTTCCCAAAAGCATTCCTGTTTGGATTAGCATTTCTGTCTGAGGCTCAGGAAGGGTGTGTCTTTCCCCACACACCTTCCTCAAAACCTTTTTCTGTTAGGAAAAAGCAGAAGTTTCAGCACGAAGCACCCCAAACACCTTGCATTGTCTTATTGTCGCTGCCTGCCTGACCGTCTTCTGCCTCTGTTTCAGGGTTGGCAAATTTGTTTTGAAATGACCGAGTCATTTTTTGAGGTTCATGGTCTTGAAGTAGAAGGAAAAATAGGCTGCTGCTAGAAGTAGTGCTGAGGAAAAGGAACTGCTTTGTTTCTAGGGAGGATAAACAAAAGGGGATGAGAGAAGAACCTTTGCTTAATGACAGCATCAGCAGCAGAGAGCTGTGCAAAGCAGCTGAACGTGGTAAAGGGGGAGCAACACTTGTGATAGGAGAAGAGGCCTGGGACTTGCTTTTTGGACGTCGTCTGGGAGTGAGCCACTTCATGAAGAACCTGTGCCCTACTGGGGCGTGTGGTGGAGCTTTCTGAATCACTGGAGTTTTACCAGGCAGCTCCAGCACACAGTTATCCCAGTGGATAACTGGGATATAGGATTTGATGCTGCCTGTCTTCTGGCAGCTTTCAGACGCTGAATCTGGCCGTGTGAGGCATGTGGTTTGGCATTGCCCGCTGCCTTTAGGATGTTGTCCCGTGAAGCAGCTGAAGAAATGCAGCGGGAATCATTTCTTAGAGGGTTTGTATGGAATGCACACCAGCGATACGCTCAGGTTCAAGGCAGCCTGGTAATGCCACCACCTAGAACTCTGCTTGTTGGGTCTTTCAGCACTCAGTGGTGCTCTGAAACCGCAGGAAAAGGTGGAGAGCGCGATGCTGGCTGTGAGCTGCATCGCTGTTCAGTAAAGGCAGATGATACGCTGCATGGATCAACAGAACAATTGTGGTTTCTTCATTTGAAGATCAAATATCCTGTTTTCTCTTATAGCTTGATTAAAAAAATCTAACTGCTCTGATTGGTATTGAATAACTGCAGGTGAATGTTTCTCTTGAGAGCTGCGTCACAGCTGGTGTGCTGGCCAGTGCTGGTTTGTGTATGCGTGCGTTCCTAGAAATCGCATTGATGGAGCTTTACCTGCCAGAACACTTTGGCTTTTTGAAGATATTTTGAGTGTACTTAGTCACCCCTTTCCTTTGGTGCAAAGCCTATTTTTCTTTCAAATAGAGCAGGCATTTATATTCCGAGCACTTTTCTGAATTTTAGCAGTTTTTTAGAATAGATTACATTTATACATAATCTCTGTGTTCACCATAGATCATAGCCACAAACTGTCTCAAAGTAACCGGGAGACATTCAGTGCTTTTCCCTCCGCTTTGCTGCCCGGTCTTGCTGTTCCCTGCAGAATTTGTCAATGCTGGAAGACTTCATGCTTTCTCTCCCCCGACACCCTCCGTATTTCTTTCTTTCAGGGCTGTGCCCTGATATTGAAGTTACAAATGCTGTGTCTTAGAAGGCAAGAAGTTATGTTATCGTTCTCTATTCTTTAACTCTCAGAAGGCAGATCTGCTAATTCTTGTTCTGTGCGTCGTAATTGTTAACAGGAGGTGTGCTTTCGCCATCAGATCTAAGAGACTTCATGCATTTTTGTTTCCGATAGCCGGTCAGACAGCCTCGATCAAATCCCTAACAATGTGGCCCACGCGACGGAGGGGAAGATGGCACCTACCTGTTGGAGAGGGAGGCATCGTGGTAAGACGAAAAAGAAACGTCGCAAGAAAAGATCCAAGCTGAAAGTACAAACAGTGGCTGCTGGCAGGCGAGGGCCCAGAACTCCAGAACAAGAGAGCTGCACCCCAATTCCCGTCCAGGTGAGAGTCCTTAAGCCTTCCTTTTGTGCTGTTGGGACCCCTGCGAACTCCTCACTCCTCCTTGGTTGAACTTTGGGTGGCTCTATTGAGGTTCCTGCTCAGCTGTTTTGTGTTGTTGTGTTTTCTAGGAGGATGAATCACACCAAAATATTCCTTACAGAAACAATTTTTGGGTTTCGGAATTTCACAAGGACTTGTTCTATGATCCACTGCCCTTTGAGAAACCTGAGAAAGTTCTGTCCGCGGGCAAACTCCATTCACCGAGGAGCCAATACAAAACAGAACTGCACAAGTTGATAAGCCCCATTCAGTGCCTCAATCATGTTTGGAAACGGCCCTATCCAAGGGACAGTGTTCCACAGCCTGAAACTCTCCATCCTTTTCCCTACAACATAATCCCCCCTCATTTCCCACATCTGGACAGTCCTCTCCATGCCATGAAACGTAATGCTCTGGAGACCTACTTCCATGGTGACCTCAACTATCAGGACAGTGATCATCACTTATCTGGCCTAAACTTAGAATATAGCTTCCCCAAATGCATCAACCAGTCTATGAAAACCAGTTCGGACAAGATTTCGGTGGAAGAATACTTGGTAGACGCCTTGAAGGGGAGCGTGAGTCTCGGTGAACCGCAAAATTTAGCCAGCCTAGCCAAGACGTGGCGAGGAGGTGGTCTGGACCCGAAGGAACAGTTTCATGAAGCAGATGAAAATGAAGGCGTGCTACTTAACGAGGTGATCTTCTGACCCTACGCACTAGTGTCGTGGAAGGCAGAGTTTCTCCTGGGCTTCAGAAGAGAGAGAACCTGCATCCATGTGCTAGCTTCTGTAACAAGACTGGATTTTCTGAATGGTTCTTGATGTGGTTGAAGACTGCCGGTTAAAGATGCAGTTTTGGTTTCTGAAGGATATAAAGCCCTGTCTTGGATCGGTGGCTCATTCACAAAATATGCATTGTCCATGAGAAGTGTTTCTGTGCTTAGTCAGTCTTCAAACACGTTTCCTCTGTCTGTGAAAGAACCCAGTCCGGTCAGGTGAACGGGCTGCAATATTTTGGTGGCTGTAGATGACCTGGGCTCTGACACAGACAGGAACCAGGGACACGCAGGTCATTAAGGTGCGAAAAGCGTGTCTGCCACCTCTGGTAGGAAGCCAGCAACTCGCCCGTTGTCCCTTGCCAAACGCAGGGCTTGGGCATAGCAGATGCTTGTAAATCGTAGAGGCATGATTCATTTCTTCTGAATTCAATTCTCTCTCGCCACCTTAATCTCCTCGTAGAGGACTCTTCTCTGGAATCAGTGTGACCCTGTCGGTGGAGTTCAGGGTGTCACTCACCTGCCTGAATGTGTTTACACCAAAACTTAGGGCACAATGTCAGTCTACCGCCTGTAAGAGCTTTAGCTCACACACAGATACCTGCATTCAGTCAGATTAATCTTGTTTTGTTTGTAGGACTTAGCTTCGTAGTGATGTCCTGCGCGTGAAGGGAACGGTTTGGAGCTCCAAAGCTATCCAAACACGGGTGGCCTTTCTTTACAGCGATGGGGTGCACTCGTTTAGATCAAACAGGTCCTCCCGTATCGCTTCCTCTCCAGCCTGTGACAGGAGTCATTTTGTACGGGGATTTTTAGAGAGGTGTGGCGGTATCCGTCATTGTGCTATTCCTGAAAATGCTGGTCTCCTTCTGCGGAGCTCGGTGGTTAAGTATTTTGTTCCTTGCTTCATCTTGTTTTCTGATTTTTAACTTCCAGAAACTCAAGCCGGTGGATTATGAGTACCGAGAAGAGGTTCACTGGACCAAGTGTCACGGTTCTTTGGGCATTGGCTCTTTTGGAGAAGTGTACAAAATAGAGGACAAACAGACGGGATTTCAGTGTGCTGCCAAGAAGGTAATTGCGTGTGAGAAGGGGAGGGGTTCCCCACACGAGAAGGCAAATGGAGAAAAAGTCTTTTCCTTCCAGCTGCCGCGGGCTGTCCGGCCCGTGTTGTACAGTCGCAGCGAAGTGCTGCTGTGGTTGTGGCCCAGGAAAATCTTCAAGGTGATGGCATGGAGGGAAGAAGCAGCCAAAGAACACGTGTGTGTGTGTGTGTGTGTGTGTGCACAGGGGATCAAACCTGGCAGCCAGAAATAGGCTCCCTTAGCCTTCAAAGCCTGCTGCGGGGGATCCTGGGGTTTGTGCTGCGGGAGCAGAGATTTCAGGACTGTAAGTGTGTTCTGGTGACTGCGGGGGAGAAACGGCTGTGAGGTGTCTGCTTATCTAACTGCTCTCATCTTAAACACGTCTGCTGTAAATGGCAACATGGCAGGTGTTTCCCTGTTGAAAAAGGAATAAAGTAGGAAAAAAAAGAAGTGCTTAAAACAGAGAGCTTTTCTCTGTCAGTGAGCGTCATTCGCACTACTGGCACGCTGTCATGAGGTGATTCCGTTACAGATGCAGCAAAGGATGTGTGTTTTCCCAGAAGCTAGCATAATAATCTCTCGTACACCGAGCTACACCGTTGCCACACAGTGTCTGAAGCGTGTGGAACATAACTGGGCTCAGGGCATTGAGATGTGGGCAGCCGTGGGGGGCTCAGGGGGGAAGGCAGAGTGAGAGTGCGAGCAGATGATGAGAATGTAAACTGTTCTGTTGGAACGTAACACTTGAGTAGTTTCATCACCTCCGCGAGCTGATGTTTCTCACGTTCCTGCAATAGAAAACTTCAGCAAGCGTGTGGGAAGCGCTTGTCTCGAGTACAAAAATATTATATGCAAAAAGAATGGGAACTGTGTTTTTTGAGTGTAAAATGTTTGGGGTTTCTTGTTTGTGTTGATCCCAACTTGGTGTGTTGCCCGTGGAAAGGTGCAAGTGGCCAGACTGTGGCGCCTCCTCCAGCTTTTTACCCATTTGGTTTGTCAGCTCTAGAGAAGCAAACGTATTTAAAGCATGTAGAAAATTATTTCTAGTCTGCATCCTCACATTTGAGATCTGGAATTTTGCGGCAACGTGGCCAGCTTGTTTTCTGCCAGTATGTAACTACTTACATTTATTATCCGTTGTGCAGATACTCAGTCTTAGGAGAAATAGCTGTTAGCAGTGGGGTGTGTTTTCAGGAAGGAGGAGTGGTAGTGCTGAGAAGAAAGACGTGAGAGTAGGAGAAGCTGAAGTCTTTTGTAATCCCATTTTTTTTCCTAATTACTGGAGGATTTCAAAGGATACTCCTGTAAATCAGCAATACATCTTCTCAGACCAAGCTCTTAACCCGGTGAGTTCTGAAACGCCAGCACACGCTTCGCTGCGATGTGTTTCACTTCACATCAGGAATTCCTGCTGGCTGCTGGCGTTGGAAGGGGACTACCTGACCTTCTTTCGCCGTACGTGGTGCTGTAAGCACCTGCTCTCCAAATTCTTGAGATTAAAGAAAACTAGCTGTAGCTGGATTGCTGACAGTGAGGAAAGATGATACATCCTTTTCCCACCAGAATCTTAATGACTCATGTTTTCCTTCTGGTCTTTAGCAAATTCTTGTTTTATTTTGTTTGGCCGAACGCAGTGAACAGGGTTTTTCTTTTTAACCATTTTTCTGTGCGGGCTGAGTTCCACCTAAAAAGGTGATGGTGTCGATCTCTGCTTGTGGCCTTATTTTGTATTCCCTCCTGCTTTGGGGGAGGTTTATTTTTGCCAAGTACTACACTATCTAGAATTTTTTTAATTTTTTTCCTTCTTTTGTGAAAGCAGAATGCTGAAATTGTCAGTATTCTCTTTTTAACTGAGACAGAAATTGCCTTCCTCCTGTGGATTACCAGCACTCAGCCGTAAGCCGGAGGTGTTGCAACCTGGCATCTTTTTGGACAAATCTTAACTTTACCCAGACACTGAGGATTTAGAGACTCTCGTCACCCTTGTTTAGAATCATCCTGAGAGTTCCCACTTATTGCTGTACGCACTGATTTCTGTTAACGAAGGTTATCCTTCTGCCTCTGCTGTTAAACTCTGCAGGACGCTCTGACCCATCAGAGAGGGACAGTTCTGACATGATTTGTCACAAAACTTCTTCAGTGCTGCTTCTTTATTCTTTAGGTACAAGTCGAACACTTCCGTGCGGAGGAGTTAACGACGTGTGCTGCAATAACGAGTCCCAGAGTTGTCCCCTTGTACGGAGCGGTGAAGGAGGGACCGTGGGTGACCATCTTCATGAAGCTGATGGAGGGTGAGAAGGGAACAACCGCAGTGGGAGCACCATTGTTACTGCTGAACGCGGTGGATGTTGATCTCCTTTTCCTCCTGCCCCAATTTTAAATCTGTTAATTCTTTGGTGTATCCGGAGTGTTCCTAGCGTTAATTCCTGAGTGGGTTGGGATAGGTACGTGTAACCCCTCCTGGTGCGTAGCAGTGATCTTTTCTGGGGGGAATTGTTTCCAGTCCTGCCTCGCTCCGGTTCCAGATGTGTGCCTCTTGAACAGCAGCTGTAAATTCTCACTAAAACACACAACTGGTGCTTTTTATTTTTTTTTGCTTTCATGCTTATTTGCATGGCACCACGTAAAGCACATCAGACTGGAACGGGGGATACTGTATCAGCAAACCTAGAGTCTTCCGTCGCCCAGTGCTCTTTTTCTAGCCGGCACCATGGAGAAATCAACTTGTGAAGAATTGGCTGGTGGTCAGTAGCACCTAGAAAT